>CM053787.1:91754107-91859107 GCA_028749045.1 Cupressus sempervirens | reverse complement strand
CTTCAAATTTTTCATTAGAGTTGGGATCCCAAATGCGATCTACATGGATATTTGTTGCAAACTTTGGAAGATATTCACTAATTTACACCATGGTCTGGTATATCATATATCCCTCTATCATAGAACCCTCAGGATGTGCTCTTTGTCAAACCAAGCCCTTCAAAAATTTTAAGTACCTCTCAACCATCCACATTGATCTAGCTTGTATAGGTCCACACAATTCAATCTCCTCAACTTGATGTATGAGGTAGTGTTCTTGAGCATTGAAAAAGGTTGGAGGTAAACACTTTTTCATTTCACACATAAGCTATGGAATTTTTCTCTTCCAATATTTTATATCTTTTTTATCAATTTCTTTAGATGATAACCACCTAAAAGAGATTCAACATACAAAAGCACATAAACGAGATTTCAAATAAAATTATAGAATAGATTTCAGATAAAAAGCTACAAATCTAAGAAAAAACACAACCTCGTGTATTTTCCAAGATCATATATAACTTGTTTAATACTATTGCCAAACTGTTGTGGAAGGGATAGAGGTAGGACAAACTATAATCATTAAAAAATGATCATTTCAATATATTATTAAATAATGCAATAGGTAGTACATTCAATCTTACAAATATACTGTAATAGAGAACATGACTTACCTTGACAAAGGTATGCCAATCATGTGTTTTCAACCCTGACCCAAAATCACCTTTCTTTGATAAAAGAATGCATATATTTGCAGCAAATCCTATTGAAAATTTTTCTTTTTTTTATGAATTCTTTTAATGCATCGCTTTGTTGCTCCATTAATAACCAAGGAAGGGCACTTGTATTTATGCGGTCTCCATTGCTATTTGATTCAATGAAAGCTTTTAGTGCATGATTGGATTCATGAATGTCTATACAAATTTTGGCAATTTGTTCTCTATCATGCCTTCCATCCAAAAAAATTTATAGTGTCTCTATTACATTATTTCCAATATGCATAGCATCAAACAAATGCACGATTGGGAGATCCTTGTAGTACGGTAACCTACTAAATTGAGTAGGATAACTTTTCATTCCTATAGGAAGTTTTTCATTGATGCAATAACAACCTTTATGAGCATCAATTACAACATTAGTAAATGTAAGACAATATCAAAATACAAATTTTAAAATTTGGATGACAAATTGGACATTACCTCGATGATTTAGTCGATCATATTCCAACTTCTATAGATGAGGAGTCATTCTTTGTGGCCTTGATGATGTCTCTTCTTTTCCATTGGAAAGATTTTTTTTGGCATTTTGATACCTATGATTATTGTGGAGAAAGTGTCTAAACTCATCAAACACCTACTTTCCTAAACTTCTCAAATGATGAGATTTCATCTTCAAACCACAAACTGGACATGCAAATTTTCCCTTTGTCTAAAGACCTAAAAGATTATGTATAATTGGATCGTGTAAAATTATCATGCACAACTTAAGCATTCAATAGTAATGTGTAAGCACTATAAAAAACCAAAAATATGTGATCTTAACAATTTAACATACCACAAAAATGAGTTAGCCCAAGGGCATCATGTATTATCCATACAAGCATTGCATGGAGTTGAAATTGTCGATGTCCTATCGGTCTAGAGATGTCATACATAGTGATGCCATTCCATAACTTCAACAACTCGTCAATTAGGGGCTCAATGTACATGTTCATATCTTTAACTTGGTATTTACCTAGTAATTGAATGAACATAAACATTACATAATTAGTATGACCATTTTCATACACTATTTATAAATTAATTTAGATAACTATAAAATGAAAAAATACCTGGCACAATCATTAACAACATTATGTGCTCCCTCTTTATAGACATCCAAGGAGGAATGTTATTGTTAATAACAAAAATAGGCCACACTGAGTAAACAGATCTCATATCTCCATATGGATTTTCACCGTCCACTACCAATGAAAGCTTCAGATTATGAGGTTCTTCTTTAAAGTGTGACCATGTTTCTTCTATCTCTTTAAATGTAGAACCATCAGCAGGCATTTGCATAATGTCATCCTGACTTCTATTGTGTGCACGGTAATCCATAAATCATGCCAAGTTAGCGCACCTGAATAACCGTTGAAGACATCGAATAATAGAAATGTACCGAAGAGCCTTGTGAGGCACCTTTTTTGTTATTTGATTTGACCGATATCTACTAATATGACAATTAGGGCATTCTGTTGCAAATTCATGTTGTTTATGATATAGATTGTGATCATTGGGAAATGCATGTATTGTTTGATACTTCATTCTAATCTGATTCATAATGTTAGATAATTCTCAATACAAACGAGGAAAAATATTTGATGGTGGTAAGAAAAACTCACTAACCAACCTACAACAACAAATATGCATTGTTAATATAATGAATAGTAATTGTATGCTAAGATTGAAGATGACAAAAATGACATACCTTAGCATATGTGACATTGCTACATTAGATATACCATTCATAAGCTTTAAGTTCACCAACAACACTATAGCTGAGAGTAGAGTTGTTTGGGAGTCTTTGTATAAGGCCTCGCATGCCTTCTCAAGTAAAGGGATATGAAGACCATCTTCATCATCATTATCAAATTTGCTAGTACCATGATTGTGAGCCTCTTCATCACTTGCCCCAATACCATCTTCTTCAATCATGTCCTCTGGCACATTATCATCTTCTTCCATTGGAGAAAATCCACATTCAGTAATGGACAAAAATTGTGGCCCCCTTCAACATGACCATGTTGCCTACAATGACTTTGGGCTATTGTGATTAGAATTCTTCGATTCTTTAAGCCCTTAAAATTTTTGCAAGGACAATAACATTTATTAGGTTTTCTTCAGAATTGATCCCACAATGCAGCCATTGTCTCACTATTTTGTTTTGGGTTCATATTGTCAGGCATGGTCTTTCTTCATAGGAAAATATATCTGCAAATAAATTGGACATGTTGTAGTTAATGTTTATATCTGCACATATGGAAATTGTTGATTAATGTTTTCAAATGTAACTAAAATTATCTTATAATTTCTAGAAGGCCTAGATGTTTGCAAAATGTGGAGTTATAGACAGTGTATATTAATTATTTGCAGAATGCCTCAAAGAGATGGCACAAGGTGAAAGTTACTTAGGTGTTGTCAGTAGCATGCCTTGACTAATCCTAATAGCAATGACTAATGTGATTAATGCATCAAGTAATGAAGATGACTAAAAGATCAAAACATATTAATGTATAGCAATGTTTTCCTCAAACAAAGATTATTCTAAAAATCAAACAAGGAAACACTTCAAGACCTTAGAAGTGGCAATATGATGAATTTACCATGGCTGTTGAAGGGGAGCTTATAGTGGAGGATTCAAAAATTTGTACAACCAATAAAGGGCAGGTATTCAAATACAAATTCAAAAACCAATCCCATAAAAGGATCCTCACTAAAAATACACAAACCAAATCAAACAAATTTTCTTGGCATACTCTAGAGAAGAACAAAGGCTAGCATCAAAATTTCAAACCAGGTAGCAATCCTATAGTAGAATTAATAAATAGGCCTCTCTTCTATGCTCATGAATGACATCAAAATTAATGGTTCTAATTTAGGTTCAGTAACTCTGCCAAAAGCTTCTAGGGTTGGGTTCATCCACACACAAACATTTAAAATCACAAATTTATTCAAATTTGTAGTAGATATTAAGTTCAGAATATCACATAAGTACTAATTAAACTCAAAATACCACACAACGTCTTAAAATTAACTAAAATACCATAAATATTTAAAATATGTAATGCAAATCAGTTAAATGTCATGTAAAATGTCTTAATGAGCTCTGCAATGTCAATTTAAAGACTCTCCAATAGTCAAAGGGAAATGTTCTAACTTCATTATTAAAATTAAAAATAATAATGTCAATAAGCACCCAAAAAGCCTCAACATCACATGTCTTCAAAAATCTCATCATCATCATCAATACTAGATGATGTATGTATTAATTTATAGAATGAACAAGTAATGCCATTGGCACTAGCATGCTTACTATCTGGTTGCTACTCAACATTTGCAGTTTCTGAATTCTGTTAACAATTTCTCTTCATCAACATTTTAGACCACTACATATCCATCATCACAACAAAAAGAAAGAGAAGACAATTCATTATCAAATTTCTCTCTTGATGATGAATCACGTAGTGTGATTTGAAATGTTGATTAAGAAAAATTGCTCACATAATTTAATCCAAAAATGCAAACTGTCTTTATAGATTGTGAAACTTTTCATGTCCCTAACAAGCTTTAGTGTTTTTGAAAAGCAGTTGTTTTGCATGGAAACTAACTAATAGAAATAGGTAGCCAAATAGCTATTAAGAATGGAATCACCTAGCTTCACATTGAGCTATATTCTAAGATTACTATAAATATGTCCACATGTAAGACAATTTTGTGCTCAAAGAAATACATCTTTCACCAAGCTGCCCCAACCAAATAGAATGTGATCAGACCTTACCCAGGTGCATATATAGTCATATCACTTTATCAGATATGGCTTGAATACAAATTAGAACCCACACACACCTAAAAAAAAAATTCTTCGGCTCTGTTAGATACTGTATGACTTGATTTTTAAACAATCTGATGTGAATTCTACTAAATTTAATTTTTTTTATAATTCACTAATGCAATTCAATTGTACTTTTTCTATTAAGGCGGCCCATTTTCGAGGTTTTCTTCCAATGAGATTCTACTATTTTTTAGCAATTTAATTATTTAATATTTAAATAAATAATTATTTATAATTTTGTATTTCTATTATCTTGTTAGAACATTTGACATTTTCACAAATGGAGAACCTCATCCCGATTTAACAAATTTGAGGCCTAGACCTGTGAGCACATTTGACCACTAAAGGCAACCACAGACAAACATTTAAAATCACAAATTTATTCAAATTTGCTACAGATATTAAGTTTAGAATATCACATAAATACTAATTAAACTCAAAATACCACACAACATCTTAAAATTAACTAAACTACCACAAATATTTAAAATACTATAATGCAAATGAGTTAAATGTCATGAAAAATGTCCCAATGAGCTTTGCAATGTCAATTTAAAGACTCTCCAATAGTTAGATGGAAATGTTCTAACTTCATTATTAAAATTAAAAATAATAATGTCAATAAGCACCCAAAAGCCTCAACATCACATGTCTTCAAAAATCTCATCATCATCATCAATACTATGTTATGTTCTTTCTCCCTATTGGATTTTTCCTTCTTTATCTCTATCTTTGGTTAAAGCTAAACCCAAAGAAGGGGTCCCTTTATATAATTTTTTTAGTTATTTGTTTATACAATTGCTATTTGAGTATCACCTCTCAATCAAGTCTGACCCCCTTATTGGTGATCACCTAGTGAAGCATAACACTTCCTCTGTATCCAAAAATAATTCAGCTACTAAAGAATAAGAGCAAAAGTATCTGCCAATATCTGATAACCATTTCATTACCTGATAAAAGTGAGTGGATCAAGGTTTATTACAAAAGAAAAAGGTATGAATGAATGCAGAAATCCAATCTCTAAAAAGGCTTAGTTCCATCATTATTTTATTGTTTCTTCTATGGCTGAATCAAATCAAGATCAATATGAATCCTGAAATGAAGAGAATGTTAGATTAGGAGAATTAAATAGGAAAAATTATTTGGGAAATATAGAAGGAGACATTTCAACTTTCAAATATTGAGATATCTCAAAAAAAATCTACTATAAATTTGGAAATGTCTATAAAACCTTAGGGCCTAAAATCAAGTTTTTGAGCTTCATCCTTTTAGATTTACAAAAAACACCAGGATTGAGGTATAAGACCAAGGTTGAGGTACAAGACTATCCAATAAAGTATAACACTTGAAGCGAAGACCTAGAGAAAGAATACTATACTATTCTGTCTGTAATAATCTTCATATGAAGATAACTACGAAGGAAGAAAATCAATATAAACAGGTATAATCCAATGGCTATAGATCCCTTCAGGAAAGGTTCAAATATCCATGCTCTAGTCATTTTAAAGCCTCATAGATACAAAAGTAACTCTAGCTAATTAGGCTATCCGTTACTTCCGTAGATAATTGAATAAACCTGTAATCAAGCCTCAAATTTTATCTCTAGTAAAAAGATTTTAAGATCCTAATCTTTATAGAAATAAAATTAACCCCTTTTAAATCTAAATCTCTTTTCACCAACAAATTTTAGAATCCTAGTTTCAACCAAACAAACTCAGAGGTAGAGTATATATAGATTAATAATCACAACATTTATAATAAACTCACATTCAACAAATGGGAACTTACTTGTTAAGTGCAATAAACACACCACTGAGAACAAATGTTCTTGTCACAAGCAACCATCCAATAATGACTAACCTGCCATAAACAGTAAATCTTATCAAGGTGGCAAAAAAAAAAAAACTAAAAAAAACCTACTTTTCATGAAGCATATGAAAATTTTGAAGAAACCAAAATAAGGCTTACCCACATATAATATGCTTGAAGCCAAGTATAGTCAATATTGTTAGTCAATCACCCTCAAAAGCATTTGTACAGATATGATATATTTTACTTATAGTAGAATAAAGGAACCAATAACAAAAACACTAGAGTCTAGAACCACTAAAGTTGGAACATTCTATTTTAATGTTTGCAGGAAATGATGCACACACACACACACACACACACACACACACACACACACAGAGGGGGGGGGGGGGACAGAGGGACATGCAAAAACCAAAGTGGGAGATTAAGAATTCGATAAACCAAAGATGAATCCATCCAGCCCTTGTGCAAAGTGTGATGTATGTGTGTCTTCTCATTTATATGTTTGCAAAAGCAATTTAAAGGCCTTTTGAAATACCTAAAAGGGTAAGTAGTGTGTGGATTACCAAAGTAGCAAGTACATGAAATGGTAGAGTATTGAAGCTACAAAGAAACTGCCCTACAAAGTTGTTCATCAAAACAATAGACGTAAGCTACGTCCAAAGGACCCTAAGCAAATCTTAGAAATTAGTGATAAAATAAGCAATTTCATACCCCAAAATCGGATGTACATAGACAAGCATGTGATTCTTAAGATAACAAGAATTATATCCAAATTTCCACTGCATTGATTAAAGATATTAAAAATAAAAAGCGATTACAAAGATATCTTAAAATAATTTTACAATAGATAATGTAGAAAACCTTTTGGTAATATATAATAAAAAACCAGGAGCTCCTATAGATATGTGTATTCTAATCCATATCCAAAACCAAAAGAATGAAGCCAGCTCAAATGCATTCTGCAAAATCACACACCCAAGATAACACATTGTTATCCCAATCTAATTCAATGCCATAGGGACTAAGAGTAAACACAAAAACAATCTATAGTATTTTATACCTAGAAAAGTATGAAATGGATCAGAGAAAGAAGCAACTCTAGCTTGTTAAACCAAAATAATTCATCCTATGGCTTGATCTTTGAACCAAATAAATGTCCACTTCTAGTCACATTCTCTAGAGTGCAAGTGTTGTAGTAACATGCTGCAACTTTGTCCCCACAACAAGAACAAGCTACAGTAGACACATAATATGTGGGAAAAGAATTAATTCCATCAAGAAGCAATATTTAAAAACCTACTTCCTTGTACTTATTAAAGATATGTTGTATTTGATATGCAACAAAATTTCTCATTTAATGGTACCATTCCAGCTATTGATATTTAGATATAAATTTTCCATTAGTATATTCTTCATTAGAGATATAACAATCAAATTAAAACACTTTTTTAGGTTGAAATTTATTAGTGAATTCCTCCTTGTTGATTCAAAACAGTATGGATTTAAAAGAGTATGCAGTAGATCTTATTAATAACTCATTATTAATCTTTACTTTTTGGTACATAAGGAAAGATTGGCTTGGCTTGTATTTATTTATACTCAACATTATTAAGATTTTCTCTTTTCACTTTTTGAATAACTCCATTCCCACATATATGTGTCCTCCTTCTAGTAGACCGTAAGGAGATATTTAATCCTACTAATTTAAGAACTAACATGATGGTACATTTTCATCATTTCTATTACCCTCAACTTGTGCTAGCTATCATTTTGTTGTTAAGAACTCACCATTTTTCCAATGCTTATACATGAACAATAAACCACTAAAACACAATGCAAGAAAGATCTGGGGATCTTCTTGCTATGAAAACTCTAGAGGATTACCACTAATAGTATATCTAAAATACACATGCAAACGTAGTCAAACCCCTTTTCTTCCAGAGGAGGAAGAAAATAAATAAATGTCCTTAAGGTCTAATCACCCAAAAGGTTTTCATCATCATCTTGCACCATTTTCAGTTCAACATTTCTTGTTATTTGGGAAAATAGAAAGAAAAATGAACCAAAATTTAAAACTTCATCACACTGAATGCTAGTTCACATTACTAAGAATCCTTAGTTGACCTTACAAATCAAAATTATAGGCCATTGGAAAGATTTAACTTTTGAGTCCTTTACTATAGGTTTTGTCAATGGGTATCTGTGTTATAATACAACATTAAAACATTATCAACCAAGTTCATACCATTACAATTTTGGAATAGAGATATAGCTAGGCCATATATTACATCAGTTATGATACTTATAAGGAACTACTATAAATACAACAGGTTCTCGAATTGATTTCACAACTTGGTAGGAAACCAAAACCTTCTTTCAAGTAATGAAAATAGTCCATTTTTATGTAGTAAGCACCATTGATTAAATTCAAGCAGTCATAGTATTTTCTTATTGATATAGAATTAATGAAATTTTTTAAGTCTACTTCAATAGATGCATTGATCAACATTTGCTTTTCCAAGTTTGGTGACTATACCCCAGTGTTTTTTCTTTCTAGTTTAAAAATATAATAAAATATGAGAAATTGTTTAAGTGCATTGGCAATTATAATATAACATTAAAGTATTATAAACCAAGTTCATACGATTATAGTTTTGGAATAGAGATATAGCTAGCCATATACTACATCAGTTATGATACTTATAAGGAACTACTATAAATACAATGGATTCTTGAATTGATTTCACAACTTGGTGGGAAACCAAAACCTTCTTTCAAGTAATCAAAATAGTCTATTTTTATGTAGTAAGCACCATTGATTAAATTCAACCAGTCATAGTATTTTCTTCTTGATATAGCATTAATGAAATGTTTTAAGTCTAATTCAATAGATATATTTATCTCACATGAATTCACCTGTAGACTGCATATCATAACCAACAACATGTTTACTTAGGAATTAGATAAGGAGAGAAATCATTAGTGAAAATAAGAAATAAATTTAATCTCCTTTTGTCCTCTCTTCCTTTTCTATTATGAAGATAATTGTAAACCATATGAAGATAAGCCTTTCTAGTTCCTTTCTCATCCTCACAAAAAATGAACGGAGGGTGTGGGAGATAGAGGGGACAAAGGGAGGGCATAGACAGATAGAAAACACATTGAATTTTGGGATTCAATATAATTGAAGCAACTACAATTTATGAAATTAGAGCATTGCTATAGTTCAATAGATGGAAGAACTACACTAAACAACTAGATTAATCAAATGCATGAGCTGTCCTTTTGTGAAATTTATCATTGAATGATGAGAAAGGATTAGCTTGATCCTTTTTCATGACTTAGTAATTATGGTGTCTATCATTTCCATAAGTTCATTATTTAGAGTAGGATGATTATTATTTTTAAGTCTTGCTCTTTGACAATTGGAATTGGTCATAGGAATACATGGCTCAGCTCCATTTTCCTTTGTGTTTTCTTTCCATATCAAATTCTTCCCATTGTTTTTGCCCTATCATTCCACTCACCATAAAGATAGAAACATCTTTATTTTCTCCATATCTTGATTCCTTCCTTGCTATGGCATTGACATTAACTTGTCATAAATTTTCAACCTTGGATCTCCTCCAATATGTTGAACATAAATTTTTTTATTAAAATTCATTACAAGTTTTGGCTCCAAGGTGGACATGTAAAGAGGTTGGCCTATTGCCAATGCCACAATCCTCATCTTTAACACCTATATTTATATTGGAGGTGGGAAATGGAAATGTTGGGTCTCGCACAACTTTACACAACTCCAATTCTAACAAGGATGAAAAACAAGCAGATGGTGGAATTGAAGAGACAAAAGATGGAAATACAAAAGAATCACAAAAGTAATAATGTAAGGTGTTGCATCTGAATTAGGCTAAGAGCAAATTTTTTTATGTAATACAAGATTAAAATCAAAGAAATAAAGGTTCAGCTGTTGTAGCTTTGATTTTCCTATATTGACTAAACTTCAATGTCAAGTATATGTTTTTGTTGTTTCCTATAGTTTTTTAACATTGATGAACACTCTTTTTACTAATATATCTATCCTCAAGTGAGAGTTATGAAAAGCTTGTCATCATTGAATACATAGTCTTGTTTATAGTTTCCTTAATCAGTGTAATCAACTTCAAGATAGTTCATTGGCAATTTCTCCAAAATGTGGATAGTCTCAAACCATCTTTAGTAGTAACTAACATCACGATGTTTCATTTTTCAGGCCAAACATAGGTGTCAAATGCTTGTAATTAATACCAACCACAATGTAAAGGTGAAGTCAACAACCCAAGTCATAATGAGCATAACTAAAGCAATTGAAAGTTAGACCAGGCAGTCCATTATTCAAATCGGTTGAGTCCAATCTACTTTGGCTGCATGTGGTCCATTTTTTTGTATGCAAGTAAGTGACATTTGAAGTAGTAATAAATCAATTGATGATTTGATGAACGGATCTAGACTAATTGTAGTGTTGAATGCTTAAATAAAATCAAATTTTAGCGGAAGTCTTATTACATGCATACATAAATGAAATTATGCATCAAAACTTAAAAATTTAAGGTGAAATAAATAGAATTGAGAGAGAAGAAGATAGAGAGTGCAAAAAAAGTTTGATTTCGGAGTTTGCCACAAATGTGACTACATCTTCGGGTTGGCTCCAATAGAGTACGACCGATCCGATTATTCTCCAAAATCAATTACAAATGCACCAAGACTTATTCCCTTAAACACATCAGCATAGCATGCCCTCGACGTACAGAATAGTCTTCAAAAATCTCTTAAACATTCTCCTATTCTCACCACCTGAATGTCTTTCCAAAGCCTACTACCCCCATTTTATACATCAAATTTAGCCAAAAATGGGCTAAAACAATTAACAAACATAATCCCCTATTTTGATTACATATTTTCGAATTTGCCCCTTTTACCATTATTTTGTTATGATCTCATACCAAAATTAAGGGTTTTTTTTCAACAAATACCCTTATTTAGATAAGATTGGGTGGATCTGTTATGCATAGATAACAACTCTTCCCCTAATATTGCATGTATCATAGATAGCCCATTTGTTGGCCTTAATTTTAGGAGGCCAATGGTTAGGAGTTCAACTCCCATTATCTCATTCCTTTAATTAAAATTAAATATCCATTTTAATTTGAATTTGAATGTTTTCCCTCTCTTTATGATTTTGTGACATCATGCTGATGTCACCATTTTAACTTTTGCCTCCAAAATTTAAATAGTCATAACTTCTTCATACGAGCTCCGTTTTTGATGAAACGAACACCCTTGGAAAGCTCTCATCGGGCTCTTCATTTTTAAATCCATTGTTGACCACTTATGAGATGGTCTAATTTTTCCCCTTATCTAGCCCTCTGGTCTACCTGTTGACCAAAACTTTGACCGAGTGTAACTTCTACATCTGGACTCCATTTTTGTCTGTTCAAGTTACGTTGAAATCAAGATGCCGAGATCTTTTTGATGGGGCAAATTCTGGAGAGAAATAAGACACTTCAATTTTCACTAAAAATATCCATCAGATCAATTGAGCTATCTTTCACAAGATAAGAAGCCAGAAGATTGGAACATAAGAACGAAAATAGAATCAATTGCTAAAAAGGAGTTGAACCCTGCATCACACAGCCAACTCACAGATCATAAAGCAAGGTTTAAAATTCTAGTAGTTAGCTAAATGAAAGCTTTCATCTAAAAGCAACATATATTAAACTAGTCAAACATGGACATTGGAGAAAGCTCATTGTTTCTCCATGTTTGAAAGAACTTCCAAACAATTTATGATGAGGCAAATCATTAATGACTTCAGGGCAACAAGGACCAAAATTTTGCTTCTTCAAAACAATCATCCAAGAATTATCGAAAGGCAATTGACCCTGTTCTATATACCTAGATCAAAATAGAGCGAAACACAAATTTAAGATGTCAAATTCAGTGAAAATTTTCCAAATAAAAATTAGCTAAAAACAATCTTGGAAAAATTAAGATACTAGATTATTTTCATCAATGCCAACACAGATCAATAGTAATTCTAAATTTAAATCAATCTTGGAGAAACACTATTACTAGCCCATTTTCATCAACAAAAAACATAGATCCATAGAAAATCTGAATTTCTTGAGTTGAGTGGCATCAAAAGACATTAGAACAAACCGAGGCATGTGTTATGATGAAAAATTTAAACTTGTAGCAAGTTTACCGGAAAGTCACAACTGTATTTCCATAAGACTACTGAACTAACTATGTACATGTAGACTACAAACTGGAAGAGAGACGAAACACTAGTACATATCCAGTGACTTAGATTGGGTGGTCATAGAATCTAATTTTACTCATAATTCCAAAACCTAACCTGCCATATGGGTAGAAGCAAGGAGTTGGGTCTTAATTTCAAGGAAGTCTGTGGATTGCGATTGTACTCCTTTAGAAATGGGTACCCATTTTTTTAAAATGGTACCCGTTTTAGGCTTGGGCACCCGATCCTAGATTTAAAAAATGAGCACCCATTTTTTTGAAAATTGAGTACCCATTTTTGAAAACATAAAAAAATTATATTTTTTAGAAACGGGTAGCCATTTTTTACTTTTAAAAAATGGGTATCCATTTCTAAAAATTTAAAATTTTATTTTTTGGGGGGATTTTGTATGTCAATTTGACATTTTCAAAATAAGTACCCATTTCTTGAATTTCAAATAAAAGGTGCCTATTTCTTACAACATTGGGCAGAATTTTTTTCTCCCACCTCGAATTTTTGTTCGGGATAGGCTTGGTGAGACCAAGCCCATGCCTTGACCTCTCAAGATTTGGCTAAGGCATTAAACTGACAAATTCACACCTTGCCATAATTTTTAGAGGGTCTTCTATATCAAATTTTTTTATGAAACAAAAACCCATTAGAGCTCTCATTATCTTGATTTTAGAAATATAAATTTTATAGTGTAATGATTTTATTTACTATTTTTGTATTATTTTTTAATGAAAGGTGGTACCTAAATGTAAAATAGTGAAGTTCACTAAAACTTTAAAAAATAAATTATTTTATAATATTTCTTAAATTAATTTATATGTCATCAATCTACATACAATTCTTTTGAGGTTTAAAAAAAGAATTTTTGAAAAAAGTGAAAATTTGATTAAATTATGATGTTCTTACATGAGAGGTTTTAAAATTTATCTTTAAAGCTAATTAATAATTAATAATAATAAAATTATTCAATAAAAAATTAAGGAAAAATATTGTCATCAATCTTAGGTGTATTAGGTAACTACCTTCAAAAGGATTTATGAAAATTCATTTATTTGTGTCAAATTATAGTGTTCATAAACGAGTCTGGTATGGTCCTGAAATAGGCATTTTGAAAAAGTGGTTTTTAAAGATCCATACCAAAAACAAAATCTATCATATGGGTACATAAATAAATTACATATTCAAAAACTAGATTCCGAACACTAAAATTTTTATTCCTAAAGTTTTTTTATATTCAATCTCTAAATGCCTCAAATTTTGACATCAATTGACAAAAAAATTCAAAAATAGGAAAAACACTTCCACTTTTTGCCCAAAAGTGAGACCCAACTTCTTGCACTTACCCATATAGTGGTTAGCCAGTATCCTAGAAATTTCAACATAAATTCATAATTAGGTGGAGCAAAAACCTAAGCTTTCCTAATGCCATCAAATTCAACACATTCTATCAATATACACAAAATTTCACAACTACTTATACCATAAAAAGTATTGAAAAGAAATCAATAATACGATTGATGAAACTGAAAACAAAAGCTAGATTGGCATAAATAAGAGCAACCTAAACTCTTAATTCATTAAAGTTAAGCAACCCATATATCTTTCTAGTCTAAAAGAAACTCAGTTGAAATAGTAGATACCTTAGTTTTTTGTGAGCTTTAACATATAGATTAGTTTGCAATGTTTTCTTCTCATCGTTGCCATGGTTCCACTAAATTCTAAAGGTATGAAAAGATGAGCTTGATTTTAATGTCCCTATCCAAGGGTTACAAGTAAGAATTGTGCTAAAACCACTACACGTTATGTGTTAGGGTTACAAGTATGTAGAAGGTGTGGCACAAAAACAAAAGCACAAGATATTGGTAGCTATAGTAAGCACACTATATATGTTATCTTTTACTTTGCAAGCTCTACCCTAAAAAACTTATGAATGATTACAACAATTTTATAAATCTAAAACCCTCTAAATTAAATAAACCCTAAAATGGGGTTAAACATGGGATGCCTGAAAATTACCAGAAGACCTTGACCCTAATCCAAACCCTACATCAAATCTCCATTTACAAAATAGCACTCATCGTCCTCACCAGGCATTCACCAAGCACTCATCCTAAGTCTTTGCTTGTGTGTCCTTTCTAGCTCATACAAATCGCCTAGGAAATCTAAAATACTAGTTGTGTGCCATGAGAGCAGTCGTGTTATGAGACTACCACAGAGACTATCACTTACACAAGATGAATGAAACAAGATGTGAATCCTTATGGTCATGAGTCTTCAACCACTCTCAGCACTCGACAGTAGAAACAAGATATGAATCCTTATGGTCACAAGTCTTCAACCACTCTCAACACTTGACAACAGGCATCCATGAACCACAGGTCTAAGAGAAACAATCATATAATCGAGGTGCATATTCACAATATCATGACCTCATTAATGTACTCAGTCTCTCTCTTAAGTCGAGTAAATGTATTCTTAGTGGTTTATGGTTTACAATGTCCTCAGCCTCATGTTGAATAAAGACCCAATTAAGGTCTCAATTAATGTGTGTGAAATCGAATGAAGCTGGTGTTGGTGAAATTTTTTACCAAAACTTAGTGTTGGTCAAAATTTTGACCAACATGGGCATGGATGTTAAAAAACCATATTTTTGATTGCATATTCTAACCAATTTGACCCCATTTTAATAATGGTCAAAATTTTTGGTCTAAAAATGGGGTCAAATGTACTAGTGTCTCTTTAGCATTGCCTACCATTGTAGCTCTATTCATCAAGACACCTACTGTAGTTATTGAGGATATATCAAAGGACACACATCTCCTCTCAGATGATAGATTCAATAGACCTATTATCCCACCTCCATTGGAGATTCTATTTTAGGATTTTCATGCATTCTCCTTTGAGCATCAGCTAAGACCTCTAGCTTCACCTTACATTTAAGAGTTTCACCCTCCTTGTCCACTACCTTTGTTTCTTCCAGATTTGAGTCACATTGGTATGCTCATCGAAACATGAGTTCTACCATTCTAGGGGAGCTATGGAGTATCAAGCCTGTATCATGGGGGGTTTCATTGTACTTATAGTCTTGAGAGAGTCTCTTGACACATATCATTTGTACTTTTTTCTTTTCTATCTCTTTTTGGAGTAGGGTTTTTCCCATGTGGTTTTCCTTGTTTCATTTCATGGAGATTTGGTTGTGATTAGGTACCTCATTAGGCCTTATTTTTGAGACCCAAGCTTGCTTTCAGCATTGTATTATAGTTTCCTTTCATTTTTTGCATTGTTTGTAGCTACATTGTTGCTCATCTTAAGGGGGAGGTGTTAGAGTAAAAGGTTAATTTAATTTAATTTATTAAATTACCTTTACTCCCTTCTTAAGATTTCCCTTTATGCACTTACATTTTCATTTAATAATTACTTAGTAATTAGTAAATGTCATTTACCTCTTAGGATTTCCCTTTTAGGTTTTTTATCTCCTTCATAAGGATTGATCAGTTGTAAATTCATTCATTCTATTTTGCACAAGTAAATTCAATCTTCTTGTTTATTGAGAAAACCCTTCTCTCTTTCTTCCTTTCTTACTTCCTTGTAATAGGTTATTTGCATTTAGGATATCTAGGGATCTATGAATTTGTTCATCATTAAATTCTACACATATCACATTATCATTCTCTCATTGTTGCGCGTGTTTTCATTTACTTTTTTGTGCAATGGATGATAAGTCACCTCGATTGGACATGTGATTAAAGATTGTATGGTTGATAGGTTGTCATTTGCATATCTCCTAGTTATCATACATTTCCTATATATTCAAGAATATCTACATTGTAGACATCCATTATTATTTTATTATTGATCATAATTGTTTCCAATCAAATGAGGATCATATCATTATCTCTCTCTTGTTTTTGCTATCCATTGAGCTTCTAGATCTTGGTATTTTCATTCATTCCCTTAGTAAAATTCTTATAGTGTTTTTCTATTGAACACTCAAGATTGAGGTCATATATAAAAAAAATAGTATATCTGGTATCATTTTGATCTTCAAGAAGAGTGTTAATAGAATCATTACAAAATTCTCATTGAATGGTGTTAGGTAGATGAATTAGGCAAAGTCGTAGAATTAACTATCTTTCAAGAGATTTTATGGGCTAAAAGATAATCAAAGCCTTCAACAAAATTCATATTGAGTCAAAAAGATAGAATTTAAAACCTTGGAAAAAATATGGAAAGTCCTAAAATGGTCAAATTATTGGTCATTAATGGTGATCCCAAGTGTCACATTGGAAAATAATATCTTAACAAGCTAAATAAAGAGGTGTCCAAAGACAAGTACCTACTACATGGAAAGAATAAAGGGTCATTCAATGTGTTTTTAATCCTTAGATAAGTCAAATTCAATTAATATTAATGGTTTTTGAGAAGGTTGGGTTAGTGTAAATAGTGACTTTATTAAATAAGTCATAATCAAAACAATTCTCTTTGTTCCAATTCTCATCCACAACGATGAAATTTGGAAAAAATTTATAGTCATTAGAAAGCAGTTTCATATAATTCCAATGTTTGGTTGGAAATTTGTGATCTAATCTTAGACATCAGTTTTAAGTTCTACTAAAATGCCTTAAAAATAAGCCACTTTACAAGAATTACTTATTTGATAAATTTTTATTGATAACTCTAACTCCAACATCATTTCTTGAAAAAATTAATGTTTTTAAAATACCCATGCATTGGACCTATTTGCATTGTAAAATTACCATGCTATAGCTTTCCTAAGATGGGGGCCATCTAATATTGAATCAACTGGATTGAATTGAGGTGTGCCTTTTTGCACTCCCATGAGTCATGTCTTTGAACACTTCAACACCTTTTTTAGCACCATATGGAGGTGTACATGTAGTCTTATATGGATATGAACAATGTCATCCTAAGTTGACATGCATTAAAATATCATTATTTTGCACTACTTTTGTCACTTGAAACAAAATATGCATACTAGCTTTTAGTAGTGTGGGTTTCTAAACCATTATGACAATACTAGTCATTGAATCATGTGTAAAATTTAGAAATACTCATATTGCTTCCTACAAATCCAAAATAGGAAGTCATCTTGCACACAATTATGGTGTTGTTCAATGAATGTGGATCATTATCAATATCCAATATCAAGTATCTACCTACATGCATCACATTATTGGGAAATTATATTCTCTAATTTATTTATTAAAAGGATAAAATCAATTGTACATTGTGTGTAGAAGTAGTCCTTATGTAGTCATCATGAGTCATTTCTTCTATGCCCTATCTTCTTCATTTGTGTACTTTTAGGTTTTTATTTTGATTTCTCCTTACACCATATGGATTCCAATTGAATGAGTACTTTTTCCATATTCCATTATTGGTAGAACTCCTTGGGGATCCATATAATCTGATTTATGATGAAAAAAAACCACTATCACACAAAATTTCTTGTTATAGCTTCAAATGCTATTCCAAAGAAAAATTGTCTACCTCTAATAACACCTCATAGTAAAAAAAAAAATTCAATACATTTATATATACTAAAACTTTGTCCACCCCATATCAAGAAAAATGATTTCTTTTTCTTTTACATAGAAAAGGTTAGTTATAGGGTCTCTTATATATAGTTTTATCTCATCACCATTCAAGGAAGGGGGATTAATCCACTTTGGACTTTAAAATATATAGGGCTTGAACCTAATGATAATAGATTAAAGAGACATCATCATATCAACTAGATATAGTTCAACCTCATTGTAACTATAGGGTGAGAGTGAGGGTGGAAGGGACCCTAGTGAAAAATCAACTCAAATCACAACTAGGAAGGAGTGATAATTTTTCATTGGGTTAAAAAAATATTCAACCCTATCCCCATCCCCCATATATAAAATAGGGAGCCCTCCATATAGACATATAGATAATCAACTGATCTAGGGATGAGATAAGCTAGCTGTAGAGATCTTGGAGAGGCATTTTGTCCCCACCAAGTTTTCTTCTTTACTTTATTTTATATAATAAATTTGTAAATGGATACCTACCATGGATAGTAGTTGGGACTCATCATTATCATTATATATTACTCCCTAAGTTATACTTAGGGGGGTTGGTGTAAATAACAAATTTATCAATCTAGTTAGTTATTAACCCATCTATAGAGATCATATCCACTTTACTTAAATCTCCAATTAGAGGACTTTAATATTCTTTCTAACCACATCTAATTATGTCTCCTCAATGAGTGAGATACATAGTGCATACACAATTTCCACTTGCTCACATACTTGCCAAATGGTCTCACAAGTAGCTCATGTTTGGAAGGGTAATCAACCATTATCTCCTACTTTCTTACCTCATCTCCTTGCTTTCTGATTCTAGCAAAACCCTAGCATGCCATTATCATTCCACTTCTTCCAAAAAAAAAATAACACTTTTGAGGATGTACTACACTTGAAAAACTAATTTTCATTAGGTCTCATAAGTTGGAGAGTTACCTAAGCTTAAAAGCAATAGATTTGGAAATGATTTTGTAAGATACATTTAAGTTATGTCACTATTTTCTTATTTCCTCTTGGTTTCTCACTTTCAAGTATGAATCTACTATTTCCTTTATGGATTATGTTTCTTTAATTATCCCCACTAAAAGCCAAACATACCTTGTGAATGCATTCAACCATAGTTCCCAAAATGTATTATAGAACTCACATGATAATTTATCCAAGCTACGAGCTTTGTCATTGAATATAGTGAAGATGATGTCATGCAAATATTTTTTAGTAAGAATATCTAGAGTTGAGTAACTATTCATAAAAAATCTTTAAGCTAAGAGTTCCTATGTAGATGGAAGGTTAGAAAAGGCATATTGAGGACCAATATAACAAAATAAAATAAAGATATAGAAAATATTAGTGTATTGCTCAAAGGTAATGATAGACTCATTAAACATTGGTTATCTTTGGTATGGTATGGAGATCACAATGAATCATCAAATCATTATTTTGATTTTTCAATCTCCACATGCAAGTGAAATGAAAAATAGAATAAAAGTTGTGTTTTAATCATGTATCTAGGATGGTAAAAGCAATGCCAAAACTATAAATGCAACTACAAGGAATGTAAACTAGAATAAATAAATGAGGTATTAGAAACAAAATAAAGATTCCAAGAAGCCAAATGTAAACAAAAGGATTAAGTAATAACATAATTGAAAATAAGAAGGTAAGAGCTTAGCAAATAATACTAATGTCACTATGCAAGCTTGAATAACCCAAGAGTGATAATCTATTGTAAAATGCTAGAGCTTTTAAAGAGGATGTTGTAAAAGTGTTTTTAGTATTCATATGGGAGGAATTGATGCCAAACAAGTGTATTTGAAAGCTATAAATTGTTTGTAAAGAGCTTGAAAGTATCAAAAATAGTAGGTTGAATGAAAGACTTGTGTCTTACATTTAAAATGACAAGCAGGAAAATATAAAAATTGGAAAGCCATTCAAATTTGTGCTAGAGTATTTGTCATTGATTTGGTTGTGTGATATGTTGTGAAATGGTTGAAAAGGACTACTAAATAACAAACTATCAAGAGACAATAGTGTGTCACATGGATGTCAATGCATTGCACTAGTGTCCAAATAGTTGTACACATCAAAAAGGCTAGAATTAGAAAATTGCAAGGTCAACACAACTAAATTTTAATGTTACAAGAACAGGTTTGTCTCATCAATCGAATAGAACAGACAAAATAAGCAATTGTCTAATGTACCTGATTTAATGATATAATTTTTTCTTATGCAATTCATTATCTAGAAAGGTGATTATATCATTTATATCTATCTTTTGAGCCCATGCTCTCGAAAAAAATCTTATCTAACGCGTTTAATGTTGGAAGATCCAAATTCATGTACAATCCCAAATCACCAAAAGTGGTTGTTAGTTTTAGTTTAAAATTCTTGGTGGGTTTGTGCACCAAAAATGATTGTTAGTTTTGGGTTTGTTAGAATTGTAGACCAAAAATGTTTGCTAGTTTTAAATTTGTTGAGATTGTACAACAAAAATGTTTGCTAGTTCTACTTTCAAATTCTTTTTTTTTTGGTGTGCCTTGTTGAAACTTCAACTTCCTTTCTCAAGGGACATTGAGAAAAGGTTTTATTGTTTAGAAATATTTTGAACTTGTACAACTATGTTACTAAATGCTAGCAAGTTGGTTTAGGTCTCTCACAATCTAATACAAGATGAACTTATGGAACTTAAATATTGCTTAAAGTTTGTAATAATGTTATGGATGAAAGAATGTATTCTAATTGGTCAATTATGTCTAAACACTAAATTAAAACACATAGCTTACCAAGGGGATAGCTAGGTTTTTTTTCAAACATGCCTTGTTATGTGTTACAGTTTAGTTTGGGTTTTAGCCAATACCTTCTAATTGAAGATGGGAAATTGAAATGAGAAGGAAAGGCTTGAGCAAAGCCCAACAGTGTGAGATAATAGGGTACGAAAAGTAAAATTATTTTGTAGCATAATGTTTAATTTGTACGTAAGTTGTGATCAACTATCAAAATCGTTAAAATTATTGTTTTAGGCTTAATGAATTCCTTTTAGCACATATGAGGGTCAAACCCGCCATTAGGCTCTCTTGACTACATCAAGTACCCACATCCAAAATTTAGATTTACTATCACTTGTCCTAAGATAACATACGACTCAATTTCTCAAGTTTACAAATAATCCAAGTGATAGCTTATAAATGTAACCATGCTACACTATAATATGAAGAAAATACAGAATCCTTCCATTGCAATTCCCTTCCCTTAATCAAGCAAACACAAAATACAGACAAATGCAATATTTGACTTTCTCATCCGGTAATTAAAGTATATGAGGGTATTATCTCACAAACCAATTTCATTAAACTCAAAGAGACTTCATACAAGTGATTTACAGATTAATGTACATAAAAAAATGACACATTATCGATGCATCATACCATGTCTAGACTCTGCAATTTCTTCGTAGGAAATTGATACCAATCAGTCATGGAAAGGTCATGATACATTAAATACAATTCCACTAAAATCTATCCATCTGCTAGGCAACCCGTAATACATAAGTTTGTCCTTGTAAACATGGGTCTCCAACCTAAAATCCAAACTGTTGCTAGACAACTTGTAATGATACAGAGCAAAAACCCTTACAACCTGTAATGATACATAACAAAACCCTTTTGAATTTGTTGGATATGAATGAACTAGCAAGCCACTGCAAGTCAGCTTATGATAAACATAGTAGAACTCATAACTCCATGCTTCCGAATTGGGGTCTTAACCAAAAAAACACCAAACTTCTGCATTACAATATTATTATAATGCTCAAGCATATGGGCTCTTAACCAAAATACTAATCCACTGCAAGGTGGCTTGAAATGGTAATAAAACCCATAATTTTGGATTCTTGATATGGGTCCTCTACGAAAATACCAAACTGCCCCAGAACATCTTATTAAAGTACAAAATAAAACTCATTACTTGTGGAAATGGGTTCAGCACAAATACCAAACTTGGGATTTTGACAAAGCACTCAAGTCATCTACTTATGAGGCCTGCATTCATTGATCAATTGGAAGGTTGTCTCTGAACATCTTCAAGGGGCCTAAACCAGACTTGTTGATCAAGACTAGAGTCCCCATTCTTTCCTTGAGAATGGCAATGGATTCCGCCTGCCCAATTTTGTTCATCGGCAGGACCAAACACACCTGTCTTTGGATGCGGTGCCCACCACTTCTTACTCGTTCTATGCTCTGCAACCCTTATCAGATCAACAACTTCTTCTTCATTTTTCTCATATACAGATGAATGTATAAAAAATCCTGCAAAAAAACAATACCTTGTTTGTGAATAAATTGCATACTTTTAACATGAATATCAATACACTTGATTAGTGCAGTTGATTCTGTGAATTCATGGATGCCAACAATATGAAAATAATGCAATGGCATCTATGATTCTAGGATCTACAAGATGTTTGCAGAATTACATCAATCAAAGCTCTTAACTGCTTCTGACCCTGTTTTTTAAGGAATAAAGTGGAAGTATAAAATAGACTTTGGTTAAGACAATATGTTCTTGAAATTCCAATCAGTTGTATTGTGTTTTAAACATATACAATCGCACTTTGGTGTTTGCAATAGTCAGTGGAAGTCTCAACTCTTGTACTTGAACAGAATTAGACAGAATTAGATGGTTCATTCAGTGATTAGAGTATGCAGATTTCTATAATCTATGAGATAATTGTATGTTGTTTTAAGATTTGATTGTGTGTGTTTTGGGTATCAATATTTTTTTATCATACTATCATCATTTTGTTTTCTTGTTCTCTTTGTTATCGTGATGATAGATCATAGAGTGTGATCTAAAATGTTGATGTAAACAAAAATCACTCAATCAAATCTACAAACAGAATACAGATCATTCAGTGATGATTAAAAAAAATAAAAATTAATATTTTATCTATATACTATATTTTATATTAGTTTACATTTTAAGATTTAATTTATTTAAATATTTTATCTGAAATCATACTACATTTTAAACTTTGACTTGTTTAAATAATTCATTTGAAATCACCCTAATCACCTAAACAAATCAAAACTTAAAACTTAAAGTATGTGATTTAAACTTATCCCATATTCTCATCTAAGAAATGATTGCAGGCTAATAAAGGTATCCTAGTGCCACTCAATTTCCAAAGCATCCACATTAAATCCAGAGAGGCCAAAGAACTGTTAAAATCTTTTATTTTTATCAAAATTGAGATTCGTTGTTGCCCTAAGTAATTCCGTTTCAGATGAATCTCAGTCTGACTAAAGTAGACTTCTCTTGTTTTTTTGGGCGTGAGAGAATTTGTAATTGTTAAATACATCAATTAGAAATCTCTAATGGAGTGCTAGATTAAATTTAATTTACAATTTTGCTTCACAGTTAAAAGAGAATTAGTTTCTCAAATCCAAAGGGGCCAAAAACAAGTGTCTTGTGTTTCCAAAATTCAGATCTGTTGTTGCCATAAGTGTTTCTGTTTGAGTCTGACTAAAGTACACTTTCTTGTTTCTTGGGTTGTGACAGAATTTGCAACTACAATACAAGTTGTCAAACTCATCAATTAAAATCTTTAATGAAATGCTAGATAAAGTTTAATTGACAACTTTTGCTTCACTGCTAAAGAGAATTAGTTTTTCAGAAGAAAAAGTTCTGTGAGCGTACATTTAATGAATAATTTTAAAATAACAGAAGATTTTAAACAGAAGAGATTTCTATCAATAGGTATAATAGTATAAAAATATTGATTTAATATCTAATATATGCCCAATTCTTAATATTATGAAACAAACATTTAACAAGTACTTAATTTGTTTGAATTAATATTAGGATCCAATGAGCCATCGCAAAGATATAGGGGATGAAAAGCACAGTGATCCAAAACTAAAACAATCTTTTACCAGCAGTTTCTTTCCTTACAATATATAGTCTTAAATGGGAATAAAAGATAAACAAAATTGTCTTTGTATACATTTAGGATTTCCACAATTTTAATTTTAATTTTTGTCTTTGTATACATTTTTAACTGTTTGCTTATGATTTTAGTATTCAGATATTAAAACGAAATATTGTAAAATTTGTTATGTTGCAAGAGTTAAAAATTGGTCATATCAAGGTGTCATCTAAAATATGTTTTATATTATCTCATCATTCTTTCTCTTGATAACCAAGGACTTTGCACAACTGATTTAGAACTTAGATACAAATATTATAGTATCAATAAAAATGTAGAATTAATCTAATTATTAGACTACTTTTTAATGAACTTTATTTTTTAAGGTAGAAGTGGTAAGCCACCATAAAAATTTATTAAGAAACTAAAACTGGTTCAAGAGCTCAAGGAAGAAAGAGCCAGTAAGAAAACCTCCTGTCCTTGCTCAATTACAGCATTTATACATCACCATACAATAGCACACAAATCCGTGTAAGAATACACCAAAACTATTTGCTACTCCAGCCCGAAAAAGATGTCAAAACATTGAAGTTGCAAGTTCATCAACCAACTTAGCTAATAGGTTACAGTGTTTAAATAGACCATATGGATTACCCCTATCAAACAATTTGGAACCAAACTCCATACCTGCCCCAGAATTGACCAAAAAATCAACAAATTGATTGGCTTCCCTGAAACAATGACTGATTTTGAATTCTTGAAATCTTAGCAGTAGCTTCCAAACTTTACCTACGACATATTGATTATCCCTGTTAACAACCTTCTTTGAAGACAATGCTGAAGTAACAATCTGAGAATCACCTTCAATATAGAGTTTCGAAATCCCCCAAGATAGTGCCATTTTTAATGAACTTATAATATAATGAATAATAGTTATAACGGTGATCTTTCCGTATGCCATAAATCAAATGTTTTTAAAAAATAGAAATATAACTATTTTCCGAAGTATGTGGAATCCATATATACCATCCGTGCAAGTCATCTAAACTTTCAACTACTGTTAATACCCCACAGTCAAATGTCTCCTTGTTTGATTGTATTTCAGAGTCTTTTTATGTTTTAATCATATGAAAGAAATCTTATCCCTGAAATATCCTGCGTCTTTTGTTTGCCATCTTCCTGCCACCGTGAACAGAAACCCATGTGAAATTCAAAGATTGAATGAGAAGTGGGACATGCAAAGTCAAATAGAATACAAAACTTTAAAATGAGGTAGCTATGAAGGGTCGTTTCAGTAGTAGGTTGCTGACCGTTCAGCAATGTGGAATTTAAATCAATAAATATGTTGTCGGCGAAGTGACTTTTGTTGTGTGTAATCAAGAGGTTATTGTGGGCCTTAAAAAAATTCAAAACTAATTGATTAATTTTTAGTTTTTTGGTTTATAATTAGTCTATTTGTTCATCATTACATTCCTTAATATTGACAATCTTAAGTGACATCTTTTAGTATGTATTGAGTGTCATTTAAATGATCACTTTTTGACCCTTTAACATTTATCACATTTTAAGGGAGCTTCTCTAATACCAAAGAGCTAAAATGAAAATAAAATATAGTAGCTAAGTGGCATATATCATACAAGAGAACAAAATAGTCATTGAAATCTTGGGTATACTTCACACTCTATGAGTGCATGAAGCTATATTAGATGGCGGAGAAAGTAATTTTAAAATCAACCTAATTTATTAAAGTTCAAATTTTCTTTTTTGTTATTTTTTTTTAATAAAGTAAAGGAAAATAAATTACATATTAAAAGGCAACTGAATTGTTGCTAATATAGGACTAGTTGACCAACTTAAGAGTTCAAACAACAATGACAAACACAACTATGTGTAAGTCATGACAATTACAAAAGCCATCAAGCCTAATCATAAGCATTGTTGACAACAATTATAATATAGAATGACAAACACAATTACGTGTAAGTCTGAAAACTACAAAAGCCATCAAACCTAATCCTAAGCATTCTTGAAGTAGTTTAAACATATAAAGTACAAAGTCACACCTTAGACATCAAAGTATCTATTAGAAAAACAATTCAAAAAGAGTTTACAAAATACTATCACATGTTGAATTTCAATTTTTAACATTTCTTGGAGTTGTCTGGAACATAAAGTGTCATAACTGTGAAGTTGAAGGAGTTGGAATTTGATCATATCCAAGTGACTGTTTCTCTTCAATTGATCTTTAGATCCTTATTGCAATTGAGAGCATAAACAAAATTTGAAATATGATCTTCAAGTAAAATCTTGGCATTTCATCTCCTTGATGAGTATCATGGTTTGAAAACCTAACCATACATATGCTTTTCCATATATTAATAAAAAATAATATGCCTCATAGATTCAAAAAAAATGTTTTCCAATGTAAATAATGATCAAAGATTTTTGGAATATATTTATGGTGGAGTACAATATTACTAGGGGGAGGAAGGGGGATGTGTGGATCAGTGATATGAAACATGTATCAATTTTTAAAGCTAATTTTATGCAACAACTAAAGTGAATTAAATACAAGATATGTCCTTAGTGGAAACCCTCTTAGGGACTAGTACCACTAAAAGTGTCTCACTGGCTTAGTTTGAAATATCTTTTTATAATTGTTTACTAGTTGTACAACTATCACACTAAAAATGGTGTATCACCAACAGGCGTTTTATGCCTTATTGGATTTACAACTCACTACAACTTGCATACATATAGAGTCATAAAATATGATCTTGTATAGTCACCACAACCTTATACCATACATTATTGAACACAAATGAGACTTTGTGTTAAAAAACTATGATACAAACTTTTTAGCTATTATAGCCTCAATCAGTTTTTTTTTTTATCAATATATATGGTTGTGCATAACTAAAATAAATGTATTTTATCAATGACCAAAATACCCTTTTTGTCTACATACTTTTGTTAGCAAGAGAGTCTATCATAACATGGTATATTATCATTGATGGCAACTACGATTTTATTTCATAGCCAATTTTGGTTTGAAGATGGTTTATTGGAGGATGTAGACTTAGATACATTCCATTTTATTGGAAGTTATTATCAGGCAATCATACATATTAGTTCAGTGTGAGTAAAATTGGAGGAGTCAAAACTTGCAATTGTGGAGCATTGAAGTAGACATCTTGATATGTCTAATCTGATCATCTCAAGGTCTAATGAGATTTCTTTATGAGTATACTCACCTCTTGGTATTGTGTTGAAAATTTTTGTGTGGGCATGACCATTTGGTATTAGCCTACAATTTTGATGGTTAGTGTGAAGGATGAGTCTCTCCAAGTGATACACTTTGATTGAGCCAACATAAGAGTATTATATTCCTTGATTAGTGCGCATCACATTTCTATTTTGGAGAATCTACACGTTAAACTTCTTAGAGCTAACAAAGTTAGGTTTTCATTAAAGGCTTATATATACGTTCAAATATGGACTATGATGGAGGATATGAATGAATGGTTGATGGTGGTGAATATAAAAAGAATGCTAAGTTACAAAATTGGAAAACAAGATTAGAGAATGCTAGAATGTAGGAAGATGAAACCATTAGAGCATATGTACAAATGATTACAAAAATTGTAGCATGAATTAAGAGTACAAAAGGAACTATCATAGAAGATGAAATTATTTAGGAAATTCTCAAAGCCTTGACACCACCTGATGAGAACAAACACAATGCTATTGAGGAATTCATTCCTCTCATCAAATATTTCAATGAAGAAATATTAAATGGTAAGTTACAAGATTTTGAAACTACAAGGTTAAAAGATTATTTACCTAGATTTGAGACTACATTTAAAGCTAGTATACGTAAGGATAAAAAAGTACTAACCAAGAGTGTGAGCACTAGTACCATAAACCTTGGAGATGATGCTAGTGATTGGGTAGAAATTGATGACAAAGAAAGAAAGTTGGATTTACTTGAAGCTTTGGTCACAAAGATAGAGCAAAGAGGTAAGGGAGTATTTAAAGGCAAGTTACCTATAGTTTGTTGTACATGCAAGAAAATTGGGCATTTTACATCAAGATGTCCTACAAGAGAATCTAAGGTTTAACCTTGACCCTACAAATAAAAAATTCCTAAGAATGTCTTTATGTTATGGATGATGAGATTGAGATTAAGGAACTTAATTTTGAAGACAATGATAATGAGGATGAAATAGGATTTGTTGCAATTAAAGATGAAAGTCATGTTAAAGAAGAAAAAAAAAACTTATTTCACACATTGAGAGAAAGAGAATAGATTGGATTATAGATAGTGGATGTTCACATCACATGACAGTTGACAAAGACAGGTTTGTGGAACTAAAACACTATTGTGGACATATTTTCAGATTTGACGACAATACACCTTGCTTGATAAAAGGAAAAGGTCCAATATCACTTGATGGTAAGACTAAGGTAGATGATGCCTTATTTTTTGATTGCTTGAAACATAATTTTTTGTGTGTTGGATAGCTTGTAGACAAGGGTTATCATTTACAATTCATTGATAATAAATGGTCGATCAAATATAAAGACACAAATGAGATTGCAATTGGTACTAGGACTAAGGTAATGCATTTTAGTTAAATCATTCTAAGATAAGTTGTTTTGCTGTAAAATTTGATGAAATTTGGTTATGGAAAAGAATATTTTTTCTTATAAACTTTGATAACATAGTGGAGATTAGTAATTCCAATGTAATCATAGATTTACCTAATATTTTGAAACCTTCTAACATGGTTTGTAAGAAATGTGTGATGGAAAATTAGAAAAGGAGTACATTTTAGAACAAAGTTGGTGCAGAGGCACCTAAATTTCAAGAAGACAAAGATATAAAAGCTAGAGAAGCCATTTGTAATAAGTTGTCAAAGGAGGTCTTAATATGATAAATAATGTAAAAATGTTTATTTAATTGGTGAATGGATCTATTGACATCCATATAAAGTCATTTGAGTCATAATGTTGGTCTAGGTTGGGTTTGTATGAAAGTTGTAATGTAAAAATGCATAAAGTGCATAAAATGTTGTCAAAAATGCAAAAGGGTTAAAGGAATGTAATGGGTTGGTTTAAAGGGTGGTTTGGAAGTTATAACCAACCAAAAAATCTATAAAACTGTATGTAAGGTCGAACCAAAGCATGAATGAAAGGAATAGATACATTTTGAAACAAATTTGGTAATATTCTGAGTTGTTATTTTGATTGGTTTTCAGTTTTAGTGTTGGTTCCAGGTCTTGTACCGACATGTACAGCCTGGAAACCATGTAAATTTTGTATATTTGGATAGAGAAGTGAATAAAATTTCTTTTGGATTTGGTTTGGATTTTTTTTATTTAGAAATGAAGAAATTATGCAAGTTTTGGCAAAGCTTGTAAATTGCAGATTTGAGAATGCCCAACTACAGTCAGATTGAAACGTTTGGTACAGGAATATTTTAGAAAATAAAGACCTCTAAAAATATTCATTCGAAAGATACATGAATTAAATTTCATTTCCTTTTGGTTTGGGTTGTTTTTATATAGATTTGTGAAAGTTATGGGCATTTGAGTGAAAACTGGTTTTTAACAATTTTCATTGGAGTTATAGATAGTGATTTGTGCTTGAAAATTTATATATGAATGAGAAAAATGAATGGTTTACATATTTGGAAACTAAAATCAAGAATGGATAATATGTAATTTTTTTGGTTTGATTTAGATTTATTTTGAGGAAGATATTTGATGCCCTAGGAAGGGTTACCAGTTTTGTTTCTGGTTTATGACAGAAAATATGGGTCTTGGTTCAGAGTACATAATTTATAATCTGCTTATTTGATTGGTCTCATCTTTGGATATGTTTTATAATTACTAATTTAGAACAATTCCTACAAAGGGTTTTTCAAGAAGATATTTAGAACTGGAGTTATGAACAATGCAATTAGACATAGAAATCTGATTGTGTGAGTGAAGATGTTGTCTTTATCGGTGTATAATGTCAGGGTTCTTTGTTGTAATCTTTGAGATGTTCTTGGTTCCTTGAGGGTGTACCAGCCTATTGTGAATACCTTGAGTTGAACTAAGATTCCTTGAAGATAAATACAGAGGGCTCTGCATCAGATTGGTATCAGAGCTTGAAGATCTTGAGTGTGTGGGTAGAGCGCCGAGGGAGGCAATCCACACCAAGACCTTGAAGAATTTGTATTTGTTTTGTTGATGATTTTTGGTTGTAGGTGCTTATCCATATTGCTGAACATGAAGGTTGGGATGTATGGGTAGACAAGAGAAGGTCTATCATAACCATTCTCCAATGGAGATAAAGCTGGGTAGAAGGTGCATGGCACAAAGAAGGTGAGGCATCTTCTAGGATCTACTGTTGGGTAAGATGAATGGCCAAGGGCCATGGATTGGTCTAGATGATTGCCAAGAGACTAGGGAGAGAGGCAAAGAGGAGGACTCCTAGTTGAGGCATAGGGGAGAGTTGTTTGTGGTGAGTTTGAAGCAGCAATGGTAAAGATGGATCTCTTACTGATAAAGCACCGTGGAAGTTGCAGCCATTAATGCTCCACTAAAAGGAGTATTTGAGAAGATGATTTTGAGGACAGTCTTGTGTCCTTAAGGGAAAAGATGATGGTGATAAAGGCATGAAGAGGCAAAGGAAAAGATGAGAATTTTGATCTAATATTTTTTCTTGCAGGTTATTGATTCCATGTTTCCAAAGGACTTGGAAACTTTTCAAGGTTGGGAGTATGGTGCAGAGGCACCTAAATTTCAAGAAGACAAAGATATAAAAGCTAGAGAAGCCATTTGTAATAAGTTGTCAAAGGAGGTCTTAATATGATAAATAATGTAAAAATATTTATTTAATTGGTGAATGGATCTATTTACATCCATATAAAGTCATTTGAGTCATAATGTTGGTCTAGGTTGGGTTTGTATGAAAGTTGTAATGTAAAAATGCATAAAGTGCATAAAATGTTGTCAAAAATGCAAAAGGGTTAAAGGAATGTAATGGGTTGGTTTAAAGGGTGGTTTGGAAGTTATAACCAACCAAAAAATCTATAAAACTATATGTAAGGTCGAACCAAAGCATGAATGAAAGGAATAGATACATTTTGAAACAAATTTGGTAATATTCTGAGTTGTTATTTTGATTGGTTTTCAGTTTTAGTGTTGGTTTCAGGTCTTGTACGAACATGTACAGCCTGGGAACCATGTAAATTTTGTATATTTGGATAGATAAGTGAATAAAATTTCTTTTGGATTTGGTTTGGATTTGTTTTATTTAGAAATGAAGAAGTTATGCAGGTTTTGGCAAAGCTTGTAAATTGCAGATTTGAGAATGCCCAACTAAAGTCAGATTGAAACATTTGGTACAAGAATATTTTGAAAAATAAAGACCTCTAAAAATATTCAATGGAAAGATACATGAATTAAATTTCATTTCCTTTTTGTTTGGGTTGTTTTTATATAGATTTGTGAAAGTTATGGGCATTTGAGTGAAAACTGGTTTTTAACAATTTTCATTGGAGTTATAGATAGTGATTTGTGCTTGAAACTTTATATATGAATGAGAAAAATGAATGGCTTACATATTTGGAAACTAGACTCAAGAATGGATAATATGGAATTGGTTTGGTTTGATTTAGATTTATTTTGAGGAAGATATTTGATGCCCTAGGAAGGGTTACCAGTTTTGTTTCTGGTTTATGACAGAAAATATGGGTCTTGGTTCAGAGTACATAATTTATAATCTGCTTATTGGATTGGTCTCATCTTTGGATATGTTTTATAATTACTAATTTAGAACAATTATCCAAAGGTTTTTTCAAGAAGATATTTAGAACTGGAGTTATGAACAATGCAATTAGACATAGAAATCTGATTGTGTGAGTGAAGATGTTGTCTTTATCGGTGTATAATGTCAGGGTTCTTTGTTGTAATATTTGAGATGTTCTTGGTTCCTTGAGGGTGTACCAGCATATTTTTAATCCCTTGAGTTGAACTAAGATTCCTTGAAGATAAATACAGAGGGCTCTGCATCAGATTATGGTGCAGAGGCACCTAAATTTCAAGAAGACAAAGATATAAAAGCTAGAGAAGCCATTTGTAATAAGTTGTCAAAGGAGGTCTTAATATGATAAATAATGTAAAAATATTTATTTAATTGGTGAATGGATCTATTGACATCCATATAAAGTCATTTGAGTCATAATGTTGGTCTAGGTTGGGTTTGTATGAAAGTTGTAATGTAAAAATGCATAAAGTGCATAAAATGTTGTCAAAAATGCAAAAGGGTTAAAGGAATGTAATGGGTTGGTTTAAAGGGTGGTTTGGAAGTTATAACCAACCAAAAAATCTATAAAACTGTATGTAAGGTCGAACCAAAGCATGAATGAAAGGAATAGATACATTTTGAAACAAATTTGGTAATATTCTGAGTTGTTATTTTGATTGGTTTTCAGTTTTAGTGTTGGTTCCAGGTCTTGTACGGACATGTACAGCCTGAAAACCATGTAAATTTTGTATATTTGGATAGATAAGTGAATAAAATTTATTTTGGCTTTGGTTTGGATTTTTTTTATTTAGAAATGAAGAAGTTATGCAGGTTTTTGCAAAGCTTGTAAATTGCAGATTTGAGAATGCCCAACTAAAGTCAGATTGAAACATTTGGTACAGGAATATTTTGGAAAATAAAGACCTCTAAAAATATTCATTGGAAAGATACATGAATTAAATTTTATTTTCTTTTGGTTTGGGTTGTTTTTATATAAATTTGTGAAAGTTATGGGCATTTGAGTGAAAACTGGTTTTTAACAATTTTTATTGGAGTTATAGATAGTGATTTGTGCTTGAAACTTTATATATGAATGAGAAAAATGAATGGCTTACATATTTGGAAACTAGACTCAAGAATAGATAATATGGAATTGGTTTGGTTTGATTTAGCTTTATTTTGAGGAAGATATTTGATGCCCTAGGAAGGGTTACCAGTTTTGTTTCTGGTTTATGACAGAAAATATGGGTCTTGGTTCAGAGTACATAATTTATAATCTGCTTATTGGATTGGTCTCATCTTTGGATATGTTTTATAATTATTAATTTAGAACAATTCATCCAAAGGGTTTTTCAAGAAGATATTTAGAACTGGAGTTATGAACAATGCAATTAGACATAGAAATCTGATTGTGTGAGTGAAGATGTTGTCTTTATCGGTGTATAATGTCAGGGTTCTTTGTTGTAATCTTTGAGATGTTCTTGGTTCCTTGAGGGTGTACCAGCCTATTGTGAATCCCTTGAGTTGAACTAAGATTCCTTGAAGATAAATACAGAGGGCTCTGCATCAAAAGTATTCATTACTACAGAGAAGTTAGAGATTGTAAACACTAATTTGTGTGGAGCTACAATGACCATAAAATTCTACGATGAGAAGTATTTTATTTTTTAATTGATGATTTCACTAGAATGATGTGGGTTTCTTTCTTAAGAAATAAATATGAAGCATTTGATAATTTTAAGATCTTTAAACCAAAATTTGAGAATGAATCAAGATTCAAAATAAAATGTTTAAGATTTGATAGAGGTAGAGAATTCATAGAAAAACTTTAGGCCCTAAAACACCACAACAGAATGAAGTAGTAGAATGGAGAAATGGAATATTTAGTCAGGCAGTAAGAGTGATGTTACTTGAAGGTAAAGTCTCTATGTACATTGGAGAGAAGCAACTTATAGGTGTCAACATAACTGACTAAAATACTAAGGGCTAGTCGGTGGACTCGGTTATGACTTAAGTTTTCATTTATCTCAAGGTGAAGAAGGGACACTGACTGGTATAAAGACATAACAGGTAAGGAAAATTGCGCATATATGTGTGACTCTAGTTCATAAAGGTGATCAAAGAAACGAGAAGGACAAGCCCAACATAGACGATGATAAAGGACAAATGCTTAGATGGAGTCATGTGTTAGTGAGAATGTGAAGGAAGAAGCAAGGTATAAAGGCAAGATGGTGTGATTGGTAGTCATGTAGAATGGTTAGTGTTATTTTGTGTTGACTGATCAAGGAAGTACAGTACATACTCCAAAAAAAAATTGGGGCTATTTTATCGACATTTTTGGGCCAACATGTTGTAACTAATTTTAACCCTAAAGTGGAAAAATACTTGTATATAAAATGGCTTAGGGTTAGGGATTTCATAATGTGTGATATCATAACAGCTTCTTGTAGTGGTATTGAGTTGTAAGGGATTACAAATTGTAATTAGGTTGTGATCATTGGATAATAAAATATTGGAGTCATTGTTGGTGGATGTAGCCCAAGGTTTGGGTGAACCAAGTTAAATCTTTGTGTCTTGTGTTCTCTTTTGTGTGATTTATTATTTTCTTATATTGGTTATATTTGCATGTAATTATTATTTTTGTATCTTTAAATGCTAACAGTTAGGCCAAGCCAACAAGAGGAAGCATCTAGCAATAAATCTTTGAATTCCATGCCATGAATTAGGTAGAAGTGCACTCATTGTTGCATTTAATGGTGATATTATTATCACATTGAGGAAAAATCAAAAGAATTCAAATTTGAATTATTTCAAACAATGCAAGCCATCGTGGTCATAGAACATCTATGACCTATGTCCGTACATGATACATTTGACAAATGACACATGATAGTAATAAGAGGACAAGCTAGGAATAGGCTTGAGAATTTAAATTTTGAATTTACATATTAGGGTTTCAAAGAAGAACAATAAAAGACTATAAAAGAGAACTATGTTTCAAGGGAAAATGTTAGATTGTAGAGAAAATAGTGAGAGATCCACAAAGTTGAGCTAAGTGTAATCCCAAAGTGAGAAGTGTGAAGAAGTTAACATGTTGAGGAGAATCTAGTATGTCCGAACAACACAAGTGAGGAAAAGTACAAGAGCCAACAATGTTAAGCACATAAGTGATCATATATGTATAGAATCATTGAGGGGGAGTAGAGAAAAGTTGCAAACAATTATAAGGAGCATTAAAGAGGTCTATGCTCAAGCTAAGAATAGTATCTATTTTGATTATATTTTCCCCTCTATTGTTTTTAATCACTACAAAAAAAAATTGCATCGAGGGTGGACCCTAATAGGCTCTTTGTATTAAAGCCACTAATAGGGTGGCACGTTAACTTGTATTATGAAGTCCCTTAACCAATTTTCTCTTAATCAAACAATACTTTCATAGGTCTTATCTGAATCCCTTAATTGGGTGGCACCTAATATTTTCTTTGTAATCTTCTAACAAAGATAAGATCTTGAGCGGGCTCACTTCAGGAGAGTGCAAGCTTTGTGAGGATCAAATCACAGATCATAGTTTTTACCCTATCTAGGTTTCCATAGGATAAACACTGTGTTATTTGATGATATAATTATCTTTATAATTTTTTCTTAGTCCTAGCTAGTTAACTTGTAGCTAGCATCAACCTATAGACTAGTGTGAAGATAGGTAAAAGAGAAAAGCAAGGAGTTTAACTACTTGAGGCAAAGATCAAGATGTTGAAAAGGGAAGCACCCAAGTGTTCAAGGAAAATTATAGCACATTGTGTAGAAAGATGAGTTTGCATTAGAGAACTCTTAGAGATGCATATTGGAGTCATGTGGAGACAATGTGCATAGAACCTACTGCTCCACTCAGTGCTGACTAGATAAAGGAGAAAAATACCCTCACAGTCACAATGGATGCTATATCCAACAATTTTTCCTATGCTAAATACAAAGATGTAGAAGAGTTGGAGATGAGGTATGAGATGTGGGAACCTATAGTGGTGATAAGCATGTTCCAAAAGCTAAAGATGAAAGTCTAAGAGGAAAATATGATGATATGAGGATGAAGGAAGGAGAAGACATCGAAACCTATGGAAAATGGGTGGAAGATGTGATGCTAGCCATTAGAGTTGTTGGAGGCACGTTGCATGAAGATGATCTTGTAAGAAAGATACTGAGAACCTTTCTATGCAAGTATAAGGGTCACAACCATTTGATAGTGAAAATGGAGGTACCTCTAGATACCTTAATAGGAAAGCTCACTGCATTTGAGCTATGAAACTATGGAAATAGTCAACAAAAGGTCAAATGACATTTAAAACATTGATTGCACCTACTACAACCTAGAGAGGAAGGGAGGAGGAAAACACCTCTAGCTACATAAGAGAATTGGAGAGTCTCTATGCTAAGGAAGTCAAACAAGAAGAGTTGGAGGCTCTATTTGCAAAGATAATGCTAGGAGGAAAAGGGATATACAAAGGTAAGCTTATATTTTAGTGTTTGAATTGTAAGAAGGTAGGACACTATGCTACTAAATGTTGAGAACCTGTCAAGGAGAATAGTAAAAGATGGGAAAAATCCAAATGAAGTGAGAGTAAGTGATGCTACATTATTGAGGATGGTCTGACTAATGATGAGTCAACCAATGCAGACGACAAGGATGAGGATGAAATGTCCTTTATTTTTATAATAAAAGAAAGGGTGGAAAGAACCCTATTAACACACACCAGTACACAAAATAACTAGATTCTGAATAGTTTTTTTTCTCATTGCATGTCTAGTGACAGGAGCTAATTCCATGAGGTGCCAACATACGATGAAGAAATGGTCAAGTTCGGCAACAATAACTCACCATGAATGGTAATAGTTAAGGGTATTGTGGCCTTGAATAAATCCACTAACAATGAAGATGTATATCTAGTGGAAGATCTCAAGTATGACATGATGAGTGTAGCTCAATTAATGGATAAAGGTTATAAGTTTTAATTTAACAAAGGGTCTTGCAGAATGTTTGAGAAGATATCCAAACTACTAGATATAGGAGAACAAAGAAGAGGTAACCTCTTATACCTCAACATTTATGAGAATAAATTCTTAATAGATGATAATAATATTTAGTTATGGCATAGGATTCCATTTCATGTAAATTCTGAGAGCATTCTTAAGGTAGGAAAGAAGAAATGAGTAAGAGGCTTGCCTCCTATTACTAAACTTGACAATGTAATTTGTAAAGACTGTCAACTAGGAAATTTAGCTAGTTCTAGTTTTCAAGAAAATTATTTACCTCTAAAAAAAATTAGATTTAGTTCATAGTGAATTATGTGGTCCAATGAGAACTATGAGTGTATCTAGTGACAAATACTTCATGTTATTAAATGATGATCTTTTCAGAAAGATGTGGATTGTGATATTGCTATCAGGATTTAACTATGTAGTTTTTGAGTCAAAATCATTGACCCATATTTCATGAGTAGTGATTCAACATTAATCCATCTCTCATGAGAATAAATGGAACACTTAGCACTCATTGGATCTAGGTGATGCTCACAGAGGTGAAGCACTAGGATGGGTGACCTCTCGAGAAGTCCTAGTGCTTCACCTCTATGAGAATCACCTAGATCCAATGAGTGCTAAGTGTTCCATTTATTCTCATGAGAGATGGATTCATGTTTAATCACTACGAGTTCATAAAATATAAGTCAATGATTTTGACTCAAAAGCTACACAGTTAAATCCTGATAGCAATATCACAATTTGACTTGTTGTGGAAATTATCTCCTACTTATCAGTTGATGAGCTTAAGGGGCTTTCTAATGAATGGTTCATAAGGAAAAACACTTGGTGAAGGTTTTGAAAATGAGGTTTTAAGAAGAGTTGTTTTAACCATGGAGGGAGCTCCATAGTTAAGAGCGCTCAAGCTGGATCAATATTAGGATGGGTGACCTCCCAGGAAGTCATGATGCTTCACCTATGTGAGCATCACCTAGATCCAATGAGTGCTAAGTGTTCCATTTATTCTAATCAGATATGGATTCATGTTGAATCACTACTAATAAAATATGGGTCAATGAGTTTGACTCAAAAACTACATAGTTAAATCCTGATAGCAATATCACAATTTGACTTGTTGCGGAAATTATCTCGTACTTATGAATTGATGAGCTTAAGGAGATTTATAATGAATGGTTCATAAGGAACAACTCTTGGTGAAGGTTTTACAAATGAGGTTGCAAGAAGAGTGGGTTTAACCATGGAGGGAATTGTGTAGTTAAGTGTGCTCAAGATGGAGTAGTACTGGGATGGGTGACCTCCCAGGAAGTCCCGATGCTTCACCTTTGTGAGCATCATCTAGATCCAATGAGTGCTAAGTGTTCCATTTATTCTCATGAGATATGGATTAATTTTGAACCACTACTCATGAAATATGGGTCAATGAGTTTGACTAAAAGACTACATAGTTAAATCCTAATAGCAATATCACAATTTGACTTGTTGTGGAACTTATCTCCTACTAATGTGGATTGTTTACTTGAAAGAAAAGTCAAAAGCCTTTCACATGTTCAAGGCTTACAAGGAAAAGGTGGAAAGGGAGATCAATAAGGTATTGAAGTGCCTAAGCTCAGACTGGAAGGTGATTTAACCTCACGAGAATTTGAGAGCTACTTCCAAGAGAATAGAATCATAAGGCAGATGTCAGCCCCTAGGACACCACAAGAAAATGGTGGTGTAGATAGGAGGAACCAAACAATCATAATTTGTGTCATGACACTAGTGATTCAGAAAAATGTTTCATAGATATACTAGAGAGAAGTTATGAGCACAACTATGTACACCTTAAATAGGGACATGTGAAGAAGGGAATGAAGAAAGCTCCCTATGAACTATGGTTTAGTCACTTAGCTTCAAGGAGTTACTTCAAAGTCTTTGGAAGCAAGTGCTACATCAAGAAAGATAAGTACCAAGAGAAGTTTGAATCAAAGAGTGATGAAGGTATATTTTTGGTATACTCTACCAAAATAAAAGTGTACTAGTGCTTGAACCTCTAGATGAACAAAATTGTGGAGTCTACCACTATAAAGGTAGATGAGTTCTCTGAGAAGAATGAGGAGGGGAACAATAAAGAACTAGAATACTAAAAGTAATGGAAGAAGAAGTTGTACAAGAAGCTATACCAGTTTAGTCAAAAGTAGTTAAGCTTGAAGAATGAAGCGCTAAGGAGCCTGAAAGAGAGCCAGTGCTAGCCAAGTACATTAGGAGACACCACCCAGTTGATTAAATCATTAGTGATAAAGTTACTGGAGTGATGACAAGGAGAAAAGGGAGAGAGGTAGTGTGTCTACTCTCACACTTGGATCCCAAAGCTACAAGAGAAGCACTCAAGGATGACGAATGGAGAAATTCCATAAAGGAAGAGTTTGACCAAATCATAAAGAATGACATGACATAGACTTTGGTGACTCAACCAAAAGAAAAGAATGTGATTGGCACAAAGTGGGTATTCTTAAAAAAATTGAAGATGTAGAAGTGGTTAGAAATAAGGCCAGACTTGTCTACAAGGGATATGCACAAGAAGAAGGCATAGGCTATGGAGAAACCTTTGCACACTAGTGGCTAGACTAGAAGGACTCAAGATACTCCTATCCTTTGTGATGTACATGAACTAAAAATTGTACCAAATGGATGTTAAATCCACATTTTTTAATGGATTTATGAAAGAAGTGTGCATTGAACAACCATAAGGGTTTGATAAAGAATAAGGAAATAATTAAGTGTGCAAGTTGAAGAAAGCCCTATATGGATTGAAACAGGCACTTAGAGCATTGTATGAGAGACTCCACTCATACTTGACACAAATTGGCTTTGTGGGAACAAGAAACATGAATAACATAAATATGAAGAAGGAAACATAAGGTATCTTTTTTATTGCCAAAATATTTGTGGATGGCATAATCTTTGGAGGAGATGACAAGATGAGTATTAAATTTTTTGAAGCAATAAAGAAAGAATTAAAAATATCCATGATTGGTGAGATCAAGTTCTTCAATTGAATTCAAGTGTCCCAACTAAAAGGAGGAATCTTCATAAGGAAAACAAAGTATGTGAGCAAGATTCTGAAGACATTCGATATGGAAGAAGCTAAACCGATAGGCACCCCAGTGGTGACTAGTTGTAAATTGTCAAAGGAAGATGAAATCCTAGAAACGGTGAAATAATTTTGTGATCTATGATTGGTAAATTGTAGTATGTTGTGCACACTAGACTAGATATTGCATAGGTAGTTGGAATAGTGGCTAGATTTTCATCCAACCCAAAGGAATCATACATGGCAATTGTGAAGATGATCTTTAGATATCTAAAAGGTACTAAAGAATATGACTTATGGTATCCTCACAAAGGAAATTTTGAGCTTAGTGTCTTTACTAATGTTGACTAGGTGAGAAACATTAATGACAAAAATAGAATTCAATTGGTGGTGAATTCTTTCTTGGAGGAAGATTGGTTGCATGGGCCAACAAGAAGCAAAATTGTGTATCACATTCAATAGTAGAAAAAAAGTATAAAGCTACAACAATGAACTGTACTCAAGTAGTTTAGATCAAAAAACTACTTGAAGGAATTCAAGAGAAGATGGAAGGACCAGTGGTTATAAACTGTGATAACACAAGTGCAATCAACATATCAAAGAACCCAATTATGCACACAAAAACAAAGCACAAATCAATAAAATATTACTTTCTAAGAGAGAAGGTGCAAGAGAAAGAAATAATCTTGGAATATGTACCAACCAAGGAGCAACTAACTAATATATTTAGAAAAGCTCTTCAAAATGATACCTTTGAATGTTTGAGAGATAAGTTAGGGGAACTACCCCTACCAAGTTTGAAGTAGTGAAACTAGTGCAAGCATCAATTTATCATCTAGACAAATAAAAAGTATGGATTTATGAGCAATGGGGACTACTCTACAGGGGGAGCAGTGACAAAAACATATTGTACACCATTGGCATTTTTGTCAAAGGGGGATAAGTTGATGATAAAAATAAGGTGGGGAGTGAAAATGAGGGAGAAGTCAAGAAAAGAAAGGGGAGAATTTTGGAAGTTGAGAAGTTAACAATTGATGGGCAAAAAAAGAGAAGACCACAGATAGGGAAGACAACCATAAGAAAGAAGAAAACAAAGCACAAAAGTCAAACATGACCTAGTAAACCCACAGAGACAACTAAAAGTCATCAAAGGATGTGGATGCATCATCTTAAGGGGAGATGTGTAGTGAAGATGAAAGCAAAAGGTAAAGTCATGATAATATCTACTAAGCATGAAGTAGTAATAGAAGGTTACGATTGAATAAGATCAAGAGTGTTTTCATCAATGCCAAAGGGGGAGATTGTTTCCATAACTGACTAAAAGCCTAAGGACTAACCAGTGGACTCAGTTATGACCTAATTTTTCATTGATGTCAAGGTGAAGGAGGAATGATGACCAATATGAAGACATGGCTGATAAGACACATTGATTATATATGTTTGACTCTAGTTCACAAAGGTCACCAAAGAAAGGAGAAGGACATAGCCAACAAAGGTGATGAATAAGGACAACCACTTAGAGGAGTCATGTATGAGTGAGAAAGTGAAGGAATATTCTAAGTATGGAGGGAAGATGGTGTGATCGGTGGTCATGCACAATGGTTAGGCCAAGTTAGCAAGAGGAAGATGTTGGAAACTTACAATTGGAACAATTATTGTTTTGTCATTAATGTCAAATATATTGATAAGACATATTGCTACCTAATCTAAATATCATATCTATTTGAATGATGAAGAGGATTTGAGAAATTGTTCATAACAATAGGACCTAGAGGAAAAGTTGAGTTATGGAAAGGAAGCTACAATGGACATCTGATTAGATAGACTTTGATAAGACAATGTAATTTTTTATATCAAGATAGTTAATCTAAGCCGAGAAATAGAGTAAAAGGTTAAGGAATGGTGAGTGGTGCTAGTGTCAACCAAGCCACTGTAAGTGCCAAGAAAATCTAGTGTTGACAAAGTGTTATTATCGACCAGGCAAGATATTTGATGCCAAGCCATAAGTTTTATAGTGACTGAGTAATTCAGTAATGACCAAGTGTCAGAACTTAGTGCTTGCTGAGTAACATTGTTGAGAATGAATTTGAGGAAATTGTGAATTCTAGCTAATTCAGTTGATTTCTTGGGAGATTTAATCCATGTTCAAGATAAGATTGATGAGTTGGATCATTAAATTCAAGGTAAGGATTAGGTAAAGACCTAATAGACGGGTTCTAGAGAAGTTTCTAGAAGATGATCAAGAAGATGAATAGATACAATGAATCATGTTGAACATGATTGTGCAGTGTCCCTTCTAGATATTATAAGAACTTTGGGACACATACTTGAATCCTCTATGCCTGGCGCTACTCATTCAGTTCTTTTTCTTTCCTCTTGTGTCTTATTCACTAGACCATATCCCAGTCTCTATCTTCCTCAATTTTTCTCTTCTTCCCTCCTCCCTGCTATTTGATTCCTTCTCCCTCATTGATACCATTGACTGTGAGTGGACGTGTCCTTTGATATGCCCGACAATATTTGTCAATTGATTTAGGTATTGATTTATATTTTTCTAGACATTTATGTAATCAATGTTTATTAATATTATTATGAATAATATAAATTTATATTACTATGAATAATATAAATAATTAAGTAGGATAAATATTTAACTATATTGTTGTCGATAATATTTCTTTTGTGAATACTCGATGATAATGTATATATTTTAATCATATAATGAACTATTATTATATAATTTTATTATAATATATTTATTTACTTATTATTTAATTATTATTATTATTTCTTTCTTTCTTTATTCAATTGATAAAATATAATATTATATCCATTTGATGTAGGATAACAATAAATGATATATATTTAATATTTGTTTATTTATTATTATTATTTTAAAAATTTGATCTTGGAAATGGGGACATTACAGATCGTAAGCCATAAGATCTACGGTGATCATGGAAAATGACAAAGAAAGAATTATGTATTTAAAGAAGTAAAGAGCCAAACTTAAGGTGAGAGTGTGTGTGAGAGAGGCGTGTATAGAGAAAGGTGGATCAGAGGCACGCAAGGGTGAACACAAGTGTGTGAGAGTGAATGCAAATGTCATGTCCCCTTTTCAAATAATTAAAAAATAATAATCTTTGCTAAGGTAGGCAGGCCCAAGAAAGTGAAGTTTCAGAAAAAGGGGGGTTAATCTTTGGAAACCGTTGGACTAATAAATGAAAATTATTATTAAAATATATTTCATTAACCTCTCTTGGATGTGATTTATGGTTATGCCCTCTTTTAAGGGGTTTGGAGGCATTTTGGGCTGATTCCAGAAGTTGATTTTGCTCATTTCTTTGTTATTCTTCAGAGGCTGCCAAACCTGTGGAGAAGGAGACCCAAGAACGGGAGTTTACAGGTTTCCAGGGAGACCCAAGAACAGGAGTTTGCAGGTTTCCAAGAAGGATAAGGATGGGAGTTTGAAGCCATTCCATGTGCATGCTCATACAGAGTTTGCCTTTGTGCTGAACAGTGCAAATTTGTGGGTTTTTGGGTGTGTTTTTTGTATGAGTTTGGTGTTTTCAGTTGAGTATTTCATATCAGTTTGGGTTGCTGCTGTATTTCAGACTTTAAGGTGTTAAAATAGAGCTGAATATATTTATTGGGATGTGATTAAACTTCTGAGATAGATTATTAGTGTTTTTGTAGTGTTTTCGAGCATTTTTGTGTTAATTTCGAGAGCCCGATGAGCATAGTTTTTGTCCTACATTTGAGAACTGTTGTGTAAAGGCTATAAGGATCTAGAAATTTCATTTTGTAGGCTGTTATGATGTTGAAATTTTTGTAAAAATTTCACTTTCAGATTTATTAATAATAGGTGAAGCTGTGAAGCTTTTGGCACAATTTCTAGCATACCTGATTTGGGGTTTCTTGAGAAATTTGGTGGATCTTTGGGATATTAGTTGTTTGATTTTAAAGATTTGATTTAGGCTTGAAATATCATGAAAAATCAGAAAAGAGACATTTCAGTGGTATCAGAGCCATGATCTTGCCAGCTTGAGGGTTTGTAGAAGTTGCATGTCAGTTTTGACAACTACCCAGATCTTGCATTTCAGTTTTTAGAACTACCCAAATCTTGCATGTCATAATTTATGGTTGCATGTTGCTTCTAATCAGCTGCATGTCAAAATTTATGGTTGCATGCTACTTCTAATCATTTTCATGTTAGTTCTTGGTGAATTTTGTGGTTGTAGAAGTTTGCATGTTAGTTTTGACAACTACCAAGATCTTGCATGTCAATTTTGACAACTACCCAGATCTTGCATGTCATAATTGATGGTTGCATGTTGCTTCTAATCAGCTGCATGAAAAAATTTATGGTTGCATGCTACTTCTAATCATTTGCATGTTAGTTCTTGGTGAATTTGGTGGTTGCATGTTGCTTCTAATCAGTTGCATGTAAAAATCTATGGTTGCATGCTACTTCTAATCATTTGCATGTTAGTTCTTGGTGTTTGAAGAAGTTATATCCTATTGGGGTTACACTCTACTTTATCCAAAATGGACAGGTATAGTACAGAGTCTCAGAGGACACGATCTTGGACAATTGATATCCAGAGTCAAAACAGTAGAAAGGATGGTTATTTAGACATTCGTGATAAACTTATGAAAATAAGCCATGACATGTCCGAACAGTTGATTGAGCACCATCATATAATGAATGACATGTTGTCTGACCCAGCTAAGGTGGATAAGTTGACTAGATTTCTATTTGGCAGATTTTCTCACAGGGCAGATGACACAATTACCAAGAACTTGCATGAAGAGTTTGAGAAACTAGCTGATAGCCAAGTAGAGGTCTCAGATTCTACTCTGCCACAGAAGGTGGTGAAAAAGGATATTACATAGATTGATAGTAATGGTCAACTTGATACTCAAATTGAGACAATTGTTTACAGGTCGTCAAAGGGTGATGCCACAGGTATTCAGGATGGTATAGTTACAACAGGCAGTGACTACAGTATAGTGGGTTCAGATGATGATTATGAGGATGTTGTTGTGCAGGATGGTGAGATACCTGGTAGAGATGAGCAGACATTGAGAATTCATGATTTTGCTGAGAAAGAGTACCAGGCACAGTTAGATGCTTCACCACATGAGGTTGAGGCTGGTAGTACTTCACATGATTTGTCCAGCCAGCTGAAGGTGAACAAAGATAGTATTGTGACTTCATTATCTCATCATGACAGGTATGTGGAGTTAGTTGGTATTGGTCATATTACTCAGGCGAGGAGTTTGCTTGAGTTACCAGTTGATTCTAGTTTACGGATATGGACTCGAGATTGTTATATTGGCATTTGGGATTCAGTTGACTGGAGATCTTTAACACTTTTTGGTAGCAGTGTTTGTTTGGGTGCTATCATGGATTTGATTAACAGATTACACGGTGTTGTCTTTTCTTGTGCCAGTATCTTTTTTGATGTTGGTATTAGTTTTTATACACCAATGTTGGGCTTTGTTCATATATCCAGTCGACCATACTTGCTGGAATGTGTTTATGATATTTCATATTTGGCAGTGTGTATAGATGAGTCCCAGGATCATATTGGCATTGATGACATCCAGGAGGATGCAGTGGGCAGTTTTGAAGACTTAGTTTCCTTGGGTATAGATGATGCAGGAGCATCCAGAGGTATAAGGGCAATCCTGTGTCACCCAAAAAAAAAATGTACTTAGACTTAGTTTCTATTTTATGTCTTTACATTTTTGGATACCCATTTGGCTCAAATAAAGGTTCCAACTCTCATAGTTCAACTATCAATGCATTTGAAAATCCCAAAAAAATAGGAGCATGCAATTTGACCATCATTTTGGTGACCTAGAAGGTGTGACTTGGCCAAATGAATGTAATTGAGATTTAGAGCATTCCAGAAAAAGAATCAGGTCAAAAGGCCCCACGATTTGAAAGTTATTGCAGTTTTTCGAGTTTTGGAGACCTCCTAAGAATGCTTCAAAGTCAGGTTTGGGGCATTAAATGACCTCGAAAAGGGTCAAAAAATGGGGGACAAGCTAAGCTTGTCCATAGCGCTTCGAGAGCTTTTTGAAAATGTAAACGGTTCGTCAATCGGAGCTACGGTTCAAAAGTTATGCCTCCCGAAAGTTCAGCTACCGTTTCTGGATTCTTCTAGATTTGCACCGACTTCTAACGCGGCTTCTCGAACCTTCTATTTTGTCGGTGGATGCCTACTAGCACTTTCTAGAATGTACTCCTAGTCCTTCACCCTCTGAGGTCTATTTAAGGAGATTTTTGGCATTGTAAAAGGCAGTTCGGATTGGAGTTTGAGAGGAGGTGCTATAAGGAGAAATATTCTCTAGATTTATGCCATTGTAAGCCCGTAGGGCATGATTTGAAGTTTATTTTCTCTGGATTGTTTGTACTAGCTTATTTTCTTAGTTAATATAATTTCCCTTTTCTATTGTGTCCATTCTGTTGTTGGGTTGTGTCCCCATCAAGTGGTACCAGAGCGGGTTTTCCTGAGTGTGTAGACAGAGCGCCGACTGTGAGGCAGTTTGCACCAGGACTGTGTGGTTGTGGGTTCGAGTTAGAAGATGCCTCCACAAAGAGAGCATGGTGGAAGGGCCAGAGCTATTGATCCTGAGAAGGTTAGAGCCCTCCAGAGACAGGTACAAGTATTGCAAGAGGAGCTTCGTAGAGGAGCAAATATTGCCGCAAATGATAATAGTGAGGATGACAATGAAGAGGAAGTAATGGAAGTTGACGGGGAAGTTCTGAATCCTTTAGAGGAAAGGCTTTTTAGGGCCATTACTAGGTTTGGGAAAAGACCTACAATTGAAGTGGGTATATTTTCGAGAAATTTGAAACCAGATGAGTTGATCAATTGGATCAATGAACTGAAAGAATACTTTGAGTATGAGGATATAAGGGACCCAGATAGGGTTAAGTTTGCAAAGGCCAAACTGAAAGGCCATGCCAAAATCTGGTGGCAAGAGGTTCAACTGGAAAGACTTAGAAGAGGAAAGGAGAAGATCACAAGATGGGATCGCATGGTGGATAAATTGAAGAAGCAGTTCATTCCTGTGGACTACGAGCTTGATCTGTTTAAGAAGATGCATGGGTTAAAGCAAGCAGGAAGATCAGTCCAAGAATATACAGAGGAGTTTTGTCGGCTCCTGATTAGAGCGGGGCATGCAGAAGAAAATATGGAGAAGGTTGCTCATTATATCAGTGGGTTACGACCTAGCATCCAGAAGGAATTAAGTCTGGTAAGAATGATCAGCGTTGAAGAAGCATACCAGTTTTCCCTACGAGTTGAAGAGAAGCTGAGTAAAAGGTTTGAAGGAAGACAAAGAGGGCACGGTCAAGGATGAAGGGGAAGTGGTAGATCATCTGGAGGCCACAATGAAACTCAAAAGAAAAATGAAGATGAGGGTACTAGCAGAAACCAGAGGAATGAGGGTTTCAACTGCTCACGTGATCAAGACTTTGGAAATCAAAGAGGAAGAGGTAGAGGACGTGGACAAGGAAGAGGAGGCTTTCGTGGTACCTGTTTCCATTGCAATGAAGAAGGTCATCGTGCCTTTGAATGCCCTCAATGACAAGGAAGGACAGATAGGAGAGCTGAGGGCCAAGCTAGGGTTGCTCATGTGGATGAGGATGCACAATCATCACATTCAGAGGATGCAGAAAGAGGAGAGACTTTGGTAAATGAAAGAGTCCTACTAAGTGGTGAAAATGAACCAGGACAACGGAGGAGTTTGTTCCATACCAGATGCAAGTGTGAGGATAAATGTTGTGATGTGATCATTGATGGTTGTAGCACTGATAACTTGGTATCAGAAGAGATGGTCTCTAAGATGAAGCTCAAGAGGGAGAAACATCCCCAGCCCTATCGGATTTCTTGGGTAAAAGATGATCATAAGGTCCTGGTAAGTGAACAATGTTTAGTAAAATTCAAAATTGGGAGTTACCATGATGAAGTTCTCTGTGATGTTATTTCGATGGATGTTTGCCATCTATTGTTGGGTAGACCATGGCAGTTCGATAGACATGCAATACATGATGGACATGCAAACACATACTCTCTGACAAAGGATGGAGTTCACCACAAATTGAAGCCCATGAAAAAGGAAGGTGAAAAGGTATGTAGCAGTGCTACGATTTGTCTTGTTGAAGGAAGGAAGTTTTTAGATGGCATGAAACATCAGCGTATGTGCTATGCTTTGATTCCTAGGAAAGATAAAGAAGGTAGTAGTGAAATACCATTTGAAGTTTCAGATTTACTAGGAGAATTTGGAGATATTATCTCTGATAATGTTCCAGATGGATTGCCAGCAGTAAGGCAAATCAGTCATCAAATAGATCTAATTCCAGGAGCTGGTTTGCCTAACAAGGCTGCTCACAGGATGACTCCTACTGAAACAGAGGAGCTAAATAGATAGGTTCAGGAGCTATTGAGGAAGGGCTTGATTCGAGAGAGCCTAAGTCCATGTGTAGTACCTGCAGTACTTGCACCAAAGAAGGATGGAGAGTGGAGGATGTGTATAGATTCTCAAGCTATAAATAGGATAACTATCAAGTACCAGTTTCGTTTACCAAGGATGGATGATCTTATGGACTGCTTGAGCGGAGCTCAGTACTTCACAAAGATAGATTTGAAGAGTGGCTATCATTAGATACGGATTCGAGAAGGAGATGAGTGGAAAACATCCTTCAAGACCAAGGAGGGTCTTTATGAGTGGTTAGTCATGCCCTTTGGATTGACGAACGCCCCAAGCACCTTCATGCGGCTCATGAATGAGGTACTTAAGAAGTTCTTGGGAAAATTTGTTATTGTCTATTTGGATGATATTTTAATTTTCAGCAAGACTTTGGAAGAAAATTTACTACATATTCGTAGTGTCCTTGAAAGGCTAAGGGAAGAGAAACTGTTAATTAATCTAAAGAAGTGTGTCTTTGCAAAAAGGGAGTTAGTCTATTTGGGATTTGTTATATCACCTGAAGGTCTCAAAATGGATCCAGAGAAGGTAAAAGCCATCTTGGAATGGCCTACTCCAAGGTCTGCTACTGAGGTAAGATCATTTCATGGTCTGGTTAGTTTTTACAGGAAGTTTATTAAGAATTTTAGTGGCATATGTGCACCTCTAACTGATACAATAAGAGGGGATAGAAAAGAGTTCAAATGGACTGCAGCAGCTGTGAGAAGTTTTGAATTGCTGAAGAAGAAGGTGACTAAACAGCCTGTGTTGGCACTTCCAGATTTTAGAAAAGTATTCCAGGTGGATTGTGATGCTAGTGGTAGCACTATTGGGGCTGTACTAAGCCAAGAAGGTAATCCTATTGCATATTTTAGTGAAAAATTGAATGATGCAAAGAAGAAGTATTATGTTTATGATCAAGAGTTCTATGTGATAGTTCAGGCCTTAAAGAAATGGAGGCATTATTTATTGCCAAAGGAATTTGTTTTGTATACTGATCATCAGGCATTACAGTACCTAAATAGCCAAGGTAAATTGAATCAGAGGTATATGAAGTGGGTAGAATTCTTGCAGAGTTATACATTTGTGTTGAAGCATAGAAGTGGAAAATCTAATAGGGTTGCAGATGCATTAAGTAGGAGACAGCTATTGCTTACAACAATGCAGGTTGAAGTAGTTGGGTTTGATGAACTCAAGAATTTGTACCCCGAGGATCCTGATTTTGCTGAAGCATGGAAAGCTTGTAAAGAACCTGTTGCTGTAGATAGAACCAAGTGGTTAGACTATTTGATTCAGGATGGCATGTTGTTCAAAGGTAGTCAATTATGCATTCCAAGGAGTTCCATGAGGGAAAATCTGATTAAGGAGAAACACAGTGGAGGGATGGCAGGACATTTTGGTCGGGATAAGACCATTGCCATTCTTAGAGAACATTATTTTTGGCCTCAAATTACACAGGATGTGAAGAAGTTTGTACAGAGTTGCCAGGTTTGTCAAGTTGCCAAGGGGTTTAGTCACAATACTGGCCTATATCAGCCATTGCCTGTTCCATCAAGGCCATGGGAGGACATAAGTATGGATTTTGTTCTTGGATTGCCAAGGACACAAAGGGGTAATGACTCAGTATTCGTGGTGGTTGATAGGTTCTCCGAAATGGCACATTTCATTCCATGCCACAAAACTCATGATGCTGTCCATATTGCAGACTTGTTTTTCAAAGAGGTGGTAAGACTACATGGTCTTCCAAGGATTATAGTTTCTGACCGAGATACTAAATTTGTGGGGTATTTCTAGAGGACATTGTGGAAGAAGTTGAGAACAGACTTGAAATTCAATTCCACGCATCACCCACAGACTGATGGCCAAACAGAAGTGGTAAATAGAAGTCTGGGCAATTTGCTGAGATGTTTAGTTGGAGATAAGCCCAAGGGATGGGATTTGATTCTACCACAGGTAGAGTTTGCTTATAATAACTCTATAAATAGGAGTACTGGAAAATCACCATTTCAAATTGTATATGGAAATAGCCCAAGGACTGCACCAGAATTGAGGAAGATAGAACAAGGGGAGAGAACAAGTGCTGAAGCTGAGGAATTTGCTGAACACATCAAGCATCTACATGAGGAGGTTCAAGCACACATTATCAAGATGAATCAAGAGTATAAAGCTAGGGCTGATCAAAGGAGAAGAGATAAGGAATTCCAAGTAGGGAATCTTGTCATGGTGCACTTACGAAAAGAAAGATTTCTAGTTGGTACTTACAACAAGCTGAAAATGAAGAAATTTGGCCCCTGCAAAGTTTTGAAGAATCATAACTCAGGAAATGCATATGAGGTGGAGCTACCAGATGGTATTCACATTTCTCCCATTTTCAACATTGCAAATTTAATAGAGTATCATGATGATGGTGCAGATGAGGAGCTGGTTTTAGAGCCATGCCCAATTCCTGCTTCTAAGAAGGAGGAGATAGAAGACATTCTAGATCATCGTGTGGGTAGGAGTACCAGAAACAGGCAGTATGAAGAGTATTTGGTCAAATGGAAAGGACGACCGATCGAAGACTCAACTTGGATTTCAGCAGCTGAGGTTTCCCATTTGGAATTTCCTCTACCATCCATAAAGTGACAGGGTCACTTTTCAATCTACCCTGGGTGTCTGATGCAGGAGCATCCAGAGGTATAAGGGCAATCCTGTGTCACCCAAAAAAAAATGTACTTAGACTTAGTTTCTATTTTATGTCTTTACATTTTTGGATACCCATTTGGCTCAAATAAAGGTTCCAACTCTCATAGTTCAACTATCAGTGCATTTGAAAATCCCGAAAAAAAGGAGCATGCAATTTGACCATCATTTTGATGACCTAGAAGGTGTGACTTGGCCAAATGAATGTAATTGAGATTTAGAGCATTCCAAAAAAAGAATCAGGTCAAAAGGCCCCACGGTTTGAAAGTTATTGCAATTTTTCGGGTTTTGGAGACCTCCTAAGAATGCTTCAAAGTCAGGTTTGGGGCATTAAATGACCTTGAAAAGGGTCGAAAAATGGGGGACAAGCTAAGCTTGTCCATAGCGCTATAGAGCGCTTCGAGAGCTTTTCAAAAATGTAAACGGTTCATCAATCGGAGCTACGGTTCAAAAGTTATGCCTCTCGAAAGTTCGGCTACCGTTTCTGGATTCTTCTAGATTTGCACCGACTTCTAACGCGGCTTCTGGAACCTTCTATTTTGTCGGTGGATGCCTACTAGCACTTTCTAGAATGTACTCCTAGTCCTTAACCCTCCGAGGTCTATTTAAGGAGATTTTTGGCATTGTAAAAGGCAGTTCGGATTGGAGTTTGAGAGGAGGTGCTATAAGGAGAAATATTCTCCAGATTTATGCCATTGTAAGCCCGTAGGGCATGATTTGAAGTTTATTTTCTCTGCACTGTTTGTACTAGCTTATTTTCTTAATTAATATAATTTCCCTTTTCTATTGTGTCCATTCTATTGTTGGGTTGTGTCCCCATCAATAGAGGAGTTGGACAGCAATGCTAATGTTTTTGATACTCCGTATGTTGATATGAGCTTTAGATTTGATTCACAGGATATGGATGGTAATACTCTAGAGACTAGTAACTTTGAGGATACTCCTTTAGACAGTGCATCAGAGGAGGTTTGTAGGAGACACTCAAGCCAGTGCCATCATGTGTCTAATCAGTTGAGAGTTAGTGACCGAGACATTGCTATCACTTCCCAGCATTTCGATGTTGCTCGTCAATTGTTAGCAGTTTATGGATGGTGTTCTCCTACTAGTGATGAGCAGGGAGGCAATTATCTTTCCTTGACAGAGTTCCACTCTTTATTGGAGGCTATTCAGATTTTGAGATAGAATTGTATGCAGTTGGTAGCCGACAGAGATTATCTTATGGAGTGGGGCAGTACAGCATATGATGCATTGTTGGCCAAGGAAGATGAGGTGAGTGAGCTTATTGAGCAGCTTGAGGTGACTTCTGAGATTCTTGAGAGTACACCGTTGGCTTTCAAGGAGTCACAGTTTCATTTGGCTAAGGTGACCATGGAGTTAGAGCGACTACAATCTTTACCTGATTCTATACAGTCACAAGCTGTGGTATTTGGTGATCCGAGGATGTCCATGGCCGAGATTCTCAGAGACAATGGAGATGGGGATGCATACATCTTTGATACTAACATTGGCATATCAGGTTCATTCCCACTAGAGTTAGGTTTAGTTAAGTTGGGTGTTGTAGCAGATTGTTTTATGCCTGACATGGTGGTGGCCTCTAGTACTGATGGCACGAAGACTAGAGATGTATCAAAGATCATGTGTGATGTTGGTGAGTTGGCAATTGGCATGGTTCCTGCTAGTAATACTACTCCCTTGGTGATATCTTCGGAGGTAGTAGTCAGTTCCAACATGGTTAATGATCAATTGCAGTTAGTTTCATCTGGATTATAGTCTCAGCCACTGACTGAGATTGGCACATTCTATCGGCATTACACTATGAGGTACGCTCATCCATTTACCTTTAATGACCATGTTGATGAGATGATGATACAAAGATGTACTTTGGTTCCTAGTGCTTATCATCAGTTATGGGATAGTTTGACATCTCAGGATGAGAGTTGTGATGGGCATGACATGGTGATAGGTTCTACAGTTGACAGCTTGATAATACATGACTTAGAGAAGGAGTTTCAGAGTGATGCTTCAGCGGGTGTTGTTATTGATTCTACTCCTTTGGCTATGACATCTCCTGACTTAGCTGGTGATCAATCATAGTGGGTTGTATCACTTGTTCATGGTGAGCTGTTGACTGAGGTGGGTTTTTTTTATCAACTTTATATTACAAGGTATGTACATCAGTTAGCATTTGATCCTTGTGTTGAGGAGTTGATGGCAGGAAAATTTGGTTTGGGTTCCAATTCTTGCTATTTATCTTGTGATGGCTTTTCACCATCAGGGGTGCATGGTAGTTATGGTTATGAGATAGTGGTTAGTGATCTACAGAGTTGTGTTGACTGTAGGCATTGTATAGTGTGTGGATTCTCCATACTTGGTACAGTTTCATTTGGGAGCATTCACCATTGTTGCAGAGTTGGATTGTACATTCTGTATAGGCCAGTGGAATGCATTGATGGTATTTACTATGTTGGTAGTCCACTTTACTTGGATTTTGATGTTCTAAGAGTTTGTGTCTCATGGGTTTTTGACTGTGGAAGTTGTGATTTTGGAGTTTGGTTGAGCTATAATTGTCAGTTTGATTATGGATACCTCTTGGTCATATTGCAGAGGATATTGCAGGAGCCTGTGTTAATTGGTAGTAGTATAGTTCATGACTACATTTGGGATCCAGGTGGATTGATTGGTTTATTGTTCAACCATTGCTTGAGGATAAGCAATGTTTGGGAGGGGAGGACTTGTCATGTCCCCTTTTCAAATAATTAAAAAATAATAATCTTTGCTAAGGTAGGCAAGCCCAAGAAAGTGAAGTTTCAGAAAAAGGGGGGTTAATCTTTGGAAACCGTTGGACTAATAAATGAAAATTATTATTAAAATATGTTTCATTAACCTCTCTTGGATGTGAGTTACATTTATGCCCTCTTTTAAGGGGTTTGGAGGCATTTTGGGCTGATTCCAGAACTTGATTTTGTTCATTTCTTTGTTATTCTTCAGAGGCTGCCAAACCTATGGAGAAGGAGACCCAAGAACGGGAGTTTATAGGTTTCCAGGGAGACCTAAGAATGGGAGTTTGCAGGTTTCATAGAAGGCTAAGGATGGGAGTTTGAAGCCATTCCATGTGCATGCTCATACAGAGTTTTCCTTTGTGCTGAACAATGCAGATTTGTGAGTTTTTGGGTGTGTTTTTTGTATGAGTTTGGTGTTTTTAGTTGAGTATTTCATATCAGTTTCGGTTGCTACTGTATTTCAGACTTTAAGGTGTCAAAATAGAGTTGAATATATGTATGGGGATGTGATTAAACTTTGAGATAAATTATTAGTATTTTTGTGGTGTTTTCGAGCATTTTTGTGTTAATTTCGGGAGCCCGATGAGCATAGTTTTTGTCCTACATTTGAGAACTATTGTGTAAAGTCTATACGGATCTATAAATTTCATTTTTTAGGCTGTTATGCTGTTGAAATTTCTGTAAAAATTTTCACTTTCAGATTTATTAATAATAGGTGAAGCTGTGAAGCTTTTGGCACAATTTCTGGCATACCCGATTTGGGGTTTCTTGAGAAATTTGGTGGATCTTTGGGATATTAGTTGTTTGATTTTAAAGATCTGATTTGAGGCTTAAAATATCATGCAAAATCAGAAAAGGGAAATTTCAGCAAAGCTAAAGAAGATTGCTTGTGTAGATGCTGCTGATATTGATAAGGGAATCTGAGAAAATGGCTTAAGTTTTATTGAAAGAAGAAGATTGATTGCTTGAAGGGTTTCCAAGAGAATCAAGAACATAGATGACAATGGAGAGATTATCAGTGAATCAACACATGGACCAAACAGTAATCTGAACTTGCAAAGTGAGTTGTAATCATACAGATCAAAACCTAATATTTTCTTTCTAATCATTGTAAATTGTTTGTATTGAAATCCTTTTAACACAGGTTGACCTAATAGTCATTTGAAAGACTTAACAATCTACGTAAATCCTTTAACAAGGTGACATTCTGAATGAAATGATCAAATTCCTTTGACAAGGCCACTCCTAATAGGTTTATTAAATCCTCTAATCAGGTCACATTTAATAGTGTGTATTGTAAACATTTAACAGGGTTGGCTCCTAATAGAGCTCACTTCGAAAGAGTGAAAACGTGGTGAAATATTGCTAGTGGTTTTTCCCAAATTGGGTTTTCACGTAAAATCATAATGTCAAACTTTTGTTGAATGCTTTATATGTTTTAAATTTGAAAAAATTTTAATTCAGCTAAGTATGTTATGTTTAGGACATCAATTTTTTTTATTAGTATAGTAGAGACCGAGCGACAACAGGATAAGCATAACAATGAATATTTTATGTTTAATTGTTCAAATGGTACTTATGGACCTTGAGCAACTAATTCATCCCCCCTCTCAAATATTCTAAACATTTCTAACAGAAGCATGTGTTGCCCCACTTTTCACCTCGTATCCATGTTGCAAAAGTGGAAAATTTTGCATCTTGGTCAAGTCTAAGTATGTCTGGGTCTAGTTTTAGTCTCTCTTAGGTATGAAGTTTCTCCATTAGATTATCCATTTTTCCCTTCTCCCACATTACATGGTCGGGTGGGTTTTCCTCGATGTCGTGAGTTTGTGGGTAGCATAGAACCTAATTCAATGGAAATTCTTGCAATTCACAAAGTTATTTTCAATGATGGATTTTTTTGTGGCTTATCATTTTTTTCACATGAAAGAACGAAGCTTGCAAAGAATCGAGTATCGCCTTCTTCTTGGTGGGTTTTCAACCCATGAAGGTGATTTTCCGCAGAGGTTAACAAATGAGGCTTGCAAATTAAAGTAAGAGAAAAATGAGTTGTTTTATGGAAAATCCTTATTTTCATTACAATATTCTACCTTGGAAGATATTTGGGATTCATCATGGTGCTCAGAATCATCTTAAGCGGACAACTCTAAACTGACTTCTCCACAGCAGGCTTTTGACCCATGAAGTCAGTTTTTTGCTGAAGGCATTTGTAAAAGAGAAAAACAAGTAAGTGGGTCCCTCTTTGACTTTCGCAATCCTTTTAAGATTTTTTGAAACCAAAGGGCATGCTAACTTAAAGGATAAAGTGAAAATAAAAGCATGGGTGGAAAAATGGAAATCGCCCTCTCCTTAGAGGGTTTTCAACCCATGAGGGTGGTTTTCTGCATTTAAGAAGAAATCAACTTTGTAAGAAAATTGGGTACACAAATTGCACGTAAGACACCTTAAGATGATAATGGAAAAAATCTAACCATAGTTGAAAAGGTGTATTGAGAAAAATTTGGCTCAGCAAATATTTCCTTATGGAGTACTCTATTCTTAATTCTCTAGAATCGGGTAAAAAATGTAAAGGTAAGAATGAAATAAAGGAAACTTACTCATCCTTTATTTCATCCATGTGGCAAGGATCTTAAAAATTAATAGATGAATTAGGATTCCTATATAGATGGAAACATAACAGTTTTTCAAACCACCACTTTTTCTTGAACTGTTATGTTGTTAAAATTGTGCAACATTTTCAAATTTTCATTGTTACGTTTCAATTCTCTGTGCTTAATCCAGATTCAAATTTTCAATTTACCTCATACTCTACTAGAATGACAACTAGATTTGAAGGATTTGATGGGCTAAATGGGATTAAGTCCACATTGCAGAACTTCATAGATACCTCACTCCTCTTTTATGATATACAAGATTTCCAAAGGAGGTTGAGGTTAGAGCCGATTCTTCCTATAACTGAGAAGCTTTGAGGAAGTGGATTAGTGGAGGTAGCTAGTTTCATGGTAGCAGTCCAAGCTCTAGAATTGATTTATGAGTGCATAAATCACTACAATTTGGATACTAGGCAAATTTTGTTACTTGATCATATAGTACTAATATCAATTGATTGGAAAACTATGGTAAATTTCCTCCAAGTCCGAGAATGGGAGGATTTTTCAGAATTGACACTAGGAGGAGTAGTTTCTGAGTTCTCTAGGAAAGAAATCAAGCAATCCTGGTTTCAAAATCCATGGGGTGCCAAGAGTAAAGTTCCCAAAATGCTATTTGGTATTGATCTCAATCCTGAAATTGTAGACATTCTACTTCTCTTGCATAGATTGAAAGGTGAGGTAGAGGCTCTCAATTTTGTTGAACAATATTTCTTTCTAGTACAAATTATCTATTTAGATACACAGTATGTTGATTTGGCCCATGAGGTAAGTGAACATCTGTCCAGAGCCCTTAGCACCATGAAGTTTTACAACACCTTTTATATGTCTTTCTTTCTAATTTGAATGCTAGCATCTCTACAGTCGTGGTTGGGCCTTCCATGAATAGAAAATCTTCCTGATGATGTGAAAAGTTATGAATTCTATCCATGTTTGCATTTTTAGAATAGTTATGTAGATTATGTCAAGGTTAATGATGTTTTTACAATGAGAATTTGTAGGGAACTCCAAGGATGCCTAGAGAGGAGATTTGGCCCGGAAGCAATGGCAGCTATTAGTCAATTTGGGAATTATTTTATCTAGTTCTCATCCTTCTATCTGCATCTTGCAGCTTTTGATGGATTCCCTTTGAAGCTGCCTAGTTACCAAAGCGACATGATCGTGTTCATAGAAATTGTGAGGCAAGCAGTGCAGGTGAATGTGCTAAGTGGGAGCTTGAGAAAGAAAGGATATGAATTTCCTACAAGAATTGGAGCTTACAGTTGTACGTCCCACTTTGAAGTGAAGAATATGCTCAAGGTGTTTGAGATGAAATATAAATTGGAGGCATATGAGGCTGTGAGACCTATGTTTGACCCGAATGGGTATGTGAGGGATGTGTTGCAGATTGGGAGTGTGATCAAACATATTACCACTGTTGAAGACTATTGGGCAGATTGCAAAGATGAATTGGAGAGTTGAGATCATGCTTTCACCAAACTCATAGTGGAGCACATAAAAACATATGGTATCATTCTCAATGTTGAAGGATTGGAGAACAATGGACAAACTATGTATAGTAACACATATTTAACTAAATTAAGAGTCATTCCTATCAGTTCAAAGCCTTATGAAATTGTTGAGGAGGATTTAGATGTTATGATGGCCAGGATAATCAAGAGAACTGGGAAGTGGGTTGAATGGATGGCCAAAAGGACCTAGAGTGAAAGCACAACCACTCAAGCCTCCCAGCAACTCCAATGCCTTCTTCTTCCTAGAGTGCTACACTAGGCATAACAATAGCTACCACTCAGGCACTAGCTCAACCTTTAGGAGGAGGTGATCAACCTCCAAACAAGAACATTCCCATAGCCATGACTTGTCAAGGTGGCTCCATTCCAGTCATTAGAACCCAAACTAGTACTAAAGAGAAGAAGACAGAGGATCCTAAGGATAGTTCCACCACTCTAGTCCCATCTCCTCATCATAGCCCTATTACACCCTCAAATGCTACACTTCTACAACCAAGTGGCTCCACAATATAGTTAGTTAATTTGGGATATGGGAAGAGCAGTAGTAGTCAATCTACTAAATTTGATGAGGCAACAAAGAAAAATCTAGAGGGTGATAAAGGCTAGAGTTCTTCAAAGCTCATCTCTCGAGATCCAAAGAATCCTTTCTCTTCAACTGCTGTGACAGTCACTCCAATTAAGAAGAAGATGTTTACTATAGAATCACTTAGGATGGCCTCCAAAGTAATAGGCACTAATTCTTGGTTGGAAGATACTCTAGAAAGAAAAAGGAAAAGTAAAGATGAAAGCGCTCTTGCCAAAGATGTTGTATCCCTTGCAATTCATTCTGGATCTACATTAACCAAGGTAAAGAAATAGAAAACTTTGTCTATACTTGGACAAGATTCGGAAATGAGGCACCTAACAATGAAGATATCCAAGCCCAACAAAGGAGGAAGGATCGAAGATATGACTACTGATGATTTTACTTTACACTCGGTGGACCTTGGAGAGGCCAGGCATGACACCAAGGTTGGCTTGTGGAAGTCAACAAATGAGGTGATCGAGGAACAATTAGAAAGTCTGAAGTTGTCAAAGACCAGAATGAAGGCTAAGATAGAAGAATTGAATAGGTTCATCAAATAGTTGGTTACTCCATTGGTAGCTATCTCTGGAATATTAGTAACCAAAAATCCTACTGCTACTCAGGTTCATGCCCTCATTTCTTAGCTTCAGGAAGATAGACAATTTGGCCAAATCGGTAAGGAATGGATTGGGAAGCTCAAATTAGAAGGAGTTGCTATCATAGAAAAAATTGGTAATGTTATCCTTAGATTGGAAATAGAAAAGGATAACATCTTATCGAATAATAATACTCTGGTCGAAGAAAGAACAAAGTGTGATGATTGTATCTCCCTTCTAAAGATGATCATCTAGATGAAGGCAAAAGAAGTTGTTGAAGCAAAAATCTTGCCAAAAGGAAACAAACCTCTGTTAGAGTGGCTTCAAAGCATGTAGTTCAAAAGAGAGATGATCTTGTTAGTAGAGAAAGGGCTTAAATAAATAGAGGATAAAGTGAAGAAGACCCAAGATAGAGGATTCAAACTCATGAAGGGACTACATACTGATTCACAAACTAGTGGTTAAGGAAAAGCACTCATACAAATAAATGTAATGAAAGAGAACTTCTCTAAATTTTTGGATAATCTGTCTAGTGTGACTCCCAATAGTCAAAACAGAGTTGCAAAGCTCTAGACACTCAGCAAATGCATACACGTAGCCATGGAGGAGTTACCAAATCAATTGAGTGTTGTGAAGGAGCTAGCTAGGGAACATTACAAATGGCTCTTGAGATACATCAACATACACTTACCCAATCATGAAGAGGAATTCTAATCATAGTTGCTGCTAAGGCATATAGAGAAAAAATAGAAAAGCAGAAGAAGTCGAAGTGATTCACATTATGCCCCCTTTTTTTGTTTTCTTATGTAATTATTATAATATGAAAAATTGGTGTCTTGTCATTTGTCATTTTCAAAAAGATGAACCAATTGAACTTCTATTGTAACGATCATCTCAAAACTGTATATGTATGAAATTGAAAGATTAATAATAGGTTGCCAAATTTTTGGTGTGAAGTACTTGATGTTGCAAAGACAATTGAATGGTATTTTGTATCAACTATTTTCTATTCCATTTCTATTAGTTGTAGTTTTATGTTTTCTCTTTTTTCTAGATTGAAGCAAGGAAAGAATAGAGTTTTACTCCCCTATTTCAAGGCAGTGAACATATGTGATAAGAAGTCTCATTGTTTGTTCAAGGAGAGATCTCTTAAGTGTTTTACCTTTACTAACTATAGTTTAGTTTCAAATTAACTAAGTTCAATATTAGTTGTGGTGTCATTAAGCTTTTTGAATTCATAAGATGTGTGGGTTCATAAACTTAATCAAATCTTTAGGAATCCTTATTCCCCTGAGTTAGATCCTATTTAGGTCTAGCCTAGTTTTACCTCTTCTGTTCTTGGGTCAAGAACATACCCCAAATTAGCTTTAGGAATAAAATATAATTCATTGAAAATCTATCATAAGGAGTTGTACCTATCAATTCAGAGACAAACCAATTTATCCATAAGTGGTTTTTCAATTGTTTATAGCCAGATATTGTTCCAAACTTGGGTATTCATGGGTCATAATAAAAAAGAACAAATCTATTTACCAACAGATTTTTGGCAAATTTGCTAGGGATATGAATAGTCAATTGACTAAAAATCCTATGTCATGAAGAAAAATGGTACTACCTTATGAAAACATTGTTCCAGTGCTCCAACCTAACCTTGGTTTTCAAGATGACCAAGAAGAAATAATTTCATCCCTTAATACATTTGTTTGGAGACATAGGAGGAACATTGAACATTACAAGAATGCTAGCCAAGTATTGGAAGAAGAAGAAAGAAGAGCTGAAGCTTTAGAAAGAGCTACTCAAAGGAGGGACATCCAAAGAGCTAAAAGACAATTGAGACAAGAAGTTCAAAGAAAAAAATAATCTAGCACTCTAGAAAAAATAAGGTTCCTTAGAAGTACCAAGGAACAAGCTGGGCAAGATCTTATTTTTGATAAACTCATAGAGCTTGGTTTTTCCCACCTTAGAGGTTCCTAAGCTTTAAGGTGAAAAGAAGAGTTGAAGTAGACCACCTTCCCCTATTATAAATCAAAACAATAGTACTTCTCATTCTACCTATCAGGTATTGACCCTACACGAAATTACTGCTCCCCCAGTTGTTAATTTTTTGCTATAAATTGCTAGAACAATCATGGCTACTCCATGGGCTGCAGCAACAGGACCATTAGCATTAGCAACTTGTCATCCACTCCTAGCCAATTCAAGGAATAATTTCCCTAAATTTTCAAGTGATGGGAAGGTCACTACAGATGAACACATTAAGGCTTTCTTTGTAGCTACTCACAATTTTGGGGTTGGACATGAGGATGTTGTTGTAAGATTATTTCTAGAAACCTTGACAGAAAGTGCAGCGGACTGATTCTATCATTTGGATGATGGCTCGATCATTGGTTGGGATACAATGAGAATGACCTATGAAACTAGGTTTAAGACTGGAGAAGATGAACATGTCTTGTTAACATAATTGACTTCTATTAAAAAGCAACCCACCATGAGTATGAGAGATTTCATTGCTACCTTCAACAAAATTACTAGTAGAATTCCTAAAACTGATAGACCTACTATTGGAAATCTAAAAAATTTCTTCATAAGTGCGATGCCACCAAATATCTATTATGATTTGAGAAGATCTCATCCAAAAGATTTGGTAGATGCACAAAAGAAGGTAGTTGAATTTGAAGATGATTTGATTTCCGCAAGAAAATAGAAATGAGAGCTTCAAACTAAAGGAAGTTCCAATAATACCACATCATCTAATGAAATGATTCAGAGGTTATCAAATGAGTTAGTGGCCATTAAGAGACAATTACCTAGGTTTAATCAGTCTTACTAGTGGAACTATCAAAATCAGCTAGGAAGGAATAATGATGGAAAATTTGCACAGCTTACTAATTTGCAACCGAAGATAGCAATTGAGATAGCACCAAAGAAAGGAAATATGTGTGTGTTTAGTTTAACAATGGATCATGATGGTGAAAGCTTCCTAAAAACTGCTCACATGATGCAATTGTTATCCACCAATGAGTTGAATACTGCAACTCCTTGCTATGAGTCAGACTTGTAATCAAATGGTGACTCTAGAAATTTATTTTTGGAGTACGAGTCAAACTCTGAGCCAAAGGGTGAATGCTATGTGACTATAGATGGAACCTCATACACAATGTTGACTCGAGGTCAGAAGTTTAAAAATCAAGCTTCCAACCAAGCCACAGGAAATGATCCTATCTCCTCCCCAAATAATGCTCATGTTGATCAAGGAGCATCGACATCTCAAATAGGTAAGGATAAGAGCACTTTTGATTTCATTTAGTTTTGTAAAGAGGAAAAGATCCAAATCTCTCCCATAGATTATTTGAAATCTCTTCCCTCTAAATTAAAGAAATTGGTATACCATTGTAAAGGAGGTACTCCAGATTTAAATCATAATGTTACTATTGAGGAAGATGATGAGCCTTTGTCATCCAATCTATTCAATCAAGATGATTCTACTATTTTGGTAACCTTTCCTGGACAAAAACCTGACTCTTTCTACATCTCATTATACATCAATAGGTGCAAATTAAGTAATTGTATAATGGATTCAGGAGCATCAGAGAATGTGATGCCTTTCTCTGTAGCTAAAGCCCTCTGTCTCACTCTCACTAAAGTGCATGGAAGGTGTTATTCTATGGATGCTAAGAAAGTTCATTTACTTGGGCAAATCAAAGATGCTTAAGTGGATCTAGCCTCTCATCCATAAAAGAAATTACTATTGACCATCCTAGTCGCAAATATTCCAGCGAGCTATGGTCTTCTCTTAAAAAGAAGTTTTTGCAGAGACTTAGGGGGGGAAATAAAACTGGATTGGTCTCAAGCAGTCATACCTATTGGGAGTAAGAAAGTCAAGTTGGAGCCTAAGCAAAAAGAAAAATTTACTGTCTTGAAGTCAGATGACCCTAAGGCTCAAATTCTTTATCAAGAACTAGAGTTTGGAAATTACATGTTATTTACTGAAGACCTTCTGAATGAGCAAGAAATAGAAGATTCAAAAATGAGAGCTCTAAGTGAAGAGGAAGAATCATCATCAATATGGACATTGGAATTCAATAGAAGTTGTTCTTCATCAGGATCTAGCATAGGCATAGTGTTAATACCTCCTGAAGGAGAACTCAAACCCATGGCTTTCAAATTGGAGTTTGGAAATACAAATAACACTATAGAGTATGAAGCCCTACTACTAGGGATAGTAGTTGCGAAGGAAAGGGGAATAAAGATCCAAAAAGCTCAGGGTGATGCAAAGCTCATTATGAGACAAATAAAAGGTTAATATTCTATAAAAAACCACAAGCTAAAGAATTACAGAAACAGAGTTTAGGATGAAATAGAAGGCCTAGATGCCTTTTCTATTGAAGAAGTACCAACGGAGATGAACAGCAAAGCTGATTCCCTAGTAGTCTCTACTTCTTTACTACTACCTCATCCATTTTTCAAAGATAAGAAGTACCAAATTGAGATTGTGTATCGAGCCTCTGTTAAAACAACATAGAATATTGGAAGGTCATTGAAGATGACAGGAGCTTGCAACTATTTCTAGAAAATGACAAGTCTAGTTCTGAGCATGAACTCAAGGATGATAGTCATCAAAGTTCTGATGTCAAGAAGAAGAGGGGTCAAAATGATGAAGTTCAATTTCAAGGTAATATCATTCCCCCATACTTTGTGGCTTTGTAATTTTTTTTTAATAGACATGATGCCTACATAAAGCAGAAAAGGGTAGAAAGGGGACCTACCACTAGAGAGTATGAGGGGGTCAGTCCCAAAATGATTAATATTGGGAAATGTTGTTCATATGAAGAGAAAGAAGCTATGAAATGAATGTTCATAGAATATTGGGACATTTTTTCCTGGAGTTATGAAGATTTGAAAAGCTATCGAGGTGGAGAGGTGAAACATCAAATTCCACTCAAACCTGATGCAGTTCCTTTCAGGAAAAAACAAAGGAATTATAATCCTAAAGTAGCAAATGCCTTTTTTCAAGAGGTAGATAAGATGTTGAAAGCGAGAATCATCTACCCAATTCATCACTCCACTTGATTAGCTAACATAGTACCAGTCAGAAAGAAGAACAGAGAAATAAGGATATGCATTGATTCTGCAATTTGAACTAGGCATCTCTGAAAGATAATTTTGCTCTCCCCAATATGGATTACTTACTACAAACAATGACTGGAGCTGAAATGATGTCCATGCTTGATGGGTTTTCAAGCTACAATCAAGCTGAGGTAGAAGAGAAGGACTAGCATAAGATGACATTTACCACCCCTTGCGGTATGTTTGCGTATCACAAAATGCCCTTTAGGCTCATCAATGTTGGTGCCACATTCCAAAGACATATGAGCAAAATGTTTGTTGATTTGAAGGACTAGATTATAGTTATATATCTAGATGACCTCATTGTGTTTTCAAAGAAGAGGAAAGATCACATGGAAGACTTGAGGAAAGTTTTACAAAGATGTTGAGAACATGGAATCTCACTTAATCCAAAGAAGACCATTTTTTGTGTGATAGAGGGAAAGCTCCTCAGCCATTTAGTGTCTCAGGAAGGTATTAGAATTGATCTCGAATGGGTGGAGGCCATTCAAAGGTTAAGCTTGCCTTCAAATAAAATAGGAATTAAATCATTCTTCAAGCAAGTGAATTTCCTCAGAAGGTTTGTACCAAATTTCACAAAAACCACTAAGCATATAGTGGACATGATGAAGGGAAATTCAAATTTCAAATGGAATGAGGCGAGAAAGAAGGCCTTTCAAAATATAAAAAATGCTAGTGCTAATGCTCCAGTTTTATGTCATCCAAATTACAATCAAGATTTCATCATCTAATGTTATGCTTCTAAACATACTTTATCTGCAATACTTATGCAAAATAATGATGAAGGGGTATAAGCCCCAATAAATTTCATGAGCATACCCCTGAAAAATCATGAATTGAAGTATTCACAGATTGAGAAGCACACTTTTGCAGTAGTCAAAGCACTCAAAAAATTTTGATTCTATATCTTGCATTCACATTTTGTCATTTTTGTCCTAGATGTAGCAGTAAAAAGTGTGTTAACATAGCAAGATGTGGGTTGTAATGTCAGAGGTGCATGGATAGAAAAGACACAAGAGTATGATATAGAAATCAAACCTACCAAGCTAGTAAGAGGAAATACCTTATGCAAGGTGATTGCAGAAAACAAGATCTCTGAAGGATTAGAAGAATCAAGAGAAAGGTAGTTAGTTTTGGCTATAGGTTTTCATGATTCATGGTTTGAGGATATTACTTATCTGCTAACATATGGAGAATGTCTAGAGGACCTAACTTCAAGACAAAGGAGAGACCTCAAATTGAAAGCAGCTAAGTATATCATTTCGGATGGCAAATTATTTTAAAAAGCCATAGATGGTAGTTTCCCTAGATGTGTGTACAAACAACAGAAAGAAAAGTTGTTGAAAACATTTCATAATGAACCCTATAGAGGGCATTTTTCATCCTTAGTCATGGCTTTCAAAATATTGAGACAGTGCTATTAGTGGCCCAAAATGTTCAAAAATGCCTATGCCTGGGTGGCCAAATGTGAAAAATGTAAGATGTTCATCAGATGTCCTCAATTACTTGCTCTACTGTTAAGACATGTCATCATCGAAGAACCTTTTCAACAATGGGGCCTTGATTTTATCAGTCCAATTAGTCCAACATCCAGTGTTGGTCACTAGTATGTGATAACTGCAACTGACTACTTCACTAAATGGGTAGAAGCCAAAGCAACGAAGAAAACCACTTCTAAAGTACTATGCAAATTCATTAAGGAGAACATATTGGTTAGGTTTGGTGTCCCCATTAAATTTGTAATGGATAGTGCGGCCTATTTCTCTTTAATTGAAGTCACCAATTTTTGCTTTGAGTATGGGATCACAGTCAATCATTCGTCTAATTATTTTCCACAAGGAAATGGTCAAGCTGAGTCCAGTAAATTTTTTTGATAAATATTGTCAAGAAATTGGTAATAGATAATCAAAAGACTTGGCACAAGAAAATTCATGAGGCACTATGGTGAGATAGGGTAACACCTAAGAGGGAAATTGGCATATCTCCTTTTGAATTAGTCTATGGAGTTGAGGCTAATCTTCCATTACCATTGGAATTAGCTATGAGAAAGCTCATAACAATGATTGAAGATGATATTTATAAAGATGTTTTTGAAAAAGGAATTATGTACTTGAATAAGCTTGAAGAGGAAAGAAAAGAAATCGTGGATCATATCACGCAACATCAAATGTGAGTAAAAGATCTATTTGATAAGAAGGCAAGACCATGGAAATTCATGGTAGGAGACAGTGTATTACTCTGGGATAAGTGAAATGCTCCAAAGGGTATGCATAAAAAGTTTGACACCTTGTGGAAAGGTCTATTTATAATTCATTAGGGATTTGAGAACAATTCTTTCAAACTAGCTTATCAAAATGGCAAAGTGTTACCCCTGACTTATAATGGTCAGGATCTAAAACTTTATCAAATTTCAAATTGAGAACAAGTAACCCCTATATTGTATTTTAGTTAGGTTTAGTTCCTTTCTGTGTTTTCCTAGGTAGTTTCCCTTCCTTGTTTTGGTTTCCCTATTTTTCCTTGTTTTTGTTTTGTTGTGTTGAAACCTTTTATTTTTGCGAAACCAGAGATTTTGAGTTCCTCACTCGGGTATGCTCTACCCAAGTCCCCAGTTAGAGCCAGCTATTGCCCCACTTTTCACCCTGCATCCATCTTGCAAAAGTGGAAAATTTTGCGTCTTGGTCAAGTCTAAGTATGTCTAGGTCTAGTTTTAATCTCTCTTAGGTATGAGGTTTCTCCATCAGATTATCCATTTTTCCCATCTCCCACATTACATGGCCGGGTGGGTTTTTGTTGGTGTAAATATGTACTTTACTATTTACACTTACTTAAGTTTACTTAGGTTAATGAATTATTTAATTATATTGCATTATTTTATTATTTTTTGTGAGACACCTAGGAGTTTGCACACCTTTTTGAGTTGTCATGTAGACAACACAAGAGTATGCACCTCTATTTGAGCACATGGTGTCTACAACATTGTTTTGTGTGTCCCACCCTTGTAGGCTTATCCTCTCATCACCGCACTTACTTTCGTGCTTAATGTAGGATAATCCATATCTAGTGGACATGTGTTTGGTTGTATGACACTTCATGGTGCTAACTTCTATGCATTCTAGAAGCTCTCCTGAGGCCTTTATATTTAGGCACTCCTAGTGTACTCTTAGCATAAGTTATTGAATACATTGTTATTCTGATCATACTCTCTCCATTTTTTGTCTTCATTTGTGCTTGCGTTTGAGTTCTTAGTTCTTGGGTCAATTTTTCCCTTAGGAAAATTCTTCCATGGTATCAGAGCTTGGAGACTTTCTCATCACAAATCGTTCGAGACCTCTTGCTTGCTTCGTCACCTCAGCCCAAATCCAGAGTGTTGCAGAAATTGGGAGTGTCTAGCATTAGATCTGACCTCGTCATTGCGTCCGAAATGCTGAACCGGTGAAAATTGACTATAAGCACGCCTACCTTGGTCCAAAGTTGACCATGAGGCAAAATTTTTTTGCAAATCGAAACCAAGAGGCCTTGATTTGCAGTATGGGTATGATCGTTTCATTGATTTGATTATTTATTTTGTCAAATCTGAATTATTTCTCTGCATTTTTTTGGGTATTTTTTGAAAGTATTTTCGGCATATTTATTGCCCGCTCAGAAAAATTATTATCTATAATTTTTGATTTTTGAAATTATTCAAAAAAAATTTTTACAAACTCGGGCGATCAAATCCTGGATCTGTATTATTGGTGGAATATTTGTCTAATATCATAGGGCATGTTATTTACATTTGCAGGCTTTGTCTCTAGTGGGGCCGTACCATTAAATTTCCGATGGAAAAGATCCACCGGGGGCCTCGCACCAAACTAACTGACAAAGGCATCTTCGCCGGCAGCACATCATTTACCACCAGCAAGCAGGCTCATTGCACTTGCTTTGTTTAAAGTGTGCAACATGTTATTTTTAAACAGCACCTCCTACGCTACTCCCACCAATGTGGGATTAATACCCACATCCCTGACGGGAAGGCCTTTCCGATAGTCAATTCATCACCAACCTACGCCACGCGACACTTAGACATTCGCCCACCTCATCTCTACCAATCACTCGACATGCAGATTGCCCCTACCCAGTCATCTAGCGACTAGATCAACATGTCTACAATCCAAACTCTGCCACGACAGCATCCATGTCAGCATGTTCATATAGTACAGACTGTCCAGACATCTTGCCCTGTTAGCATTGTGCACTTTTTTTGCTAACGTCATCTTTTCGCATGGTTAAATTTGAAGCTCATCTGAACGTCATTCTAGGGCATTTTTAAACTATTTTGATGGCTGTTTGACCATCAAATTTAGACTCACAGTTTCTCCTCCAAACCCCTCTCCAGATTGCTTTTCGGTTTGGTAGCCTGACTTTGCGAGCTCCTAACTTGGACATACGAACTCCAATTCAGGTGCAATTTTTTTTGAAATCAGGTAAAATTTCTTGAATTTTCTAGTGGTGGTTTTTTTTCTAGTTTTGGTGCAAAAATTTTGCAACATTTTCATTTTTTGGTGACTATACCTGCATACTCCTGCGTTTTGCAACTTCAGAAGCTTCGTACGGGCACATCTGGTCACTTTTTTAGGTTCCATTTTTTTTGAAAGTGCATTTTTTTTGTCTACTTTCTAGATCTGAAGTCAGAGTCTAGGGTTGTGTGGAAAATTTTCTCACTTTCAAAATTAGGCCTTCTTTGGCATTGTAATGCTTTGATTCTTTTCAGAATTGTTGTAAAACTAAGCTACAATGCTTAAGTGATAGATTTAAGCCTCATAAGGCAGTTGTAAAAGCAAAATTAGAAAGACCACTTTAATCATTTTGACAAGTGGCTCATTGTAAACGCACTACTTATAAAGTGCCAAGCATCCTTTTTGGGGGGGCCTTTTGATTGAGTGAAAAGGGAGGGTGTGTATTATGTTCTTGTGTCTCTATTTTGTGCTCTTTTCATTTCTGCATCATGGGTTTTAAATGTCCTCATTTAACTTCATGTAACTATTCTACATGGAAAGATATTGCATGGAGTAGATTAATGGAAAAAGGATTTAGTCTTTATGTTGATGGTACAATTATCCAACCTACTGATGCTAAAGAACTCATTGATTGGAAAAGAAAAGACCAACAAGCTTTAGGTGTAATTAGAAGTTTTGTACATGGGGATCTTCTCTTTCACATTAAAAATTGTTCAGAATCTAGGGAAGCTTGGGACAAACTTGAACAGTTGTAAGTGGTTGAAGAAAAGAGATTTCAGATTGAAGATGATCTACTTCTCTTAGATCCTAAAAATTATGACACAATTCAGGATTATATCATCAAAGTCAATGAGTATAGGGCACTTCTTAAAGATTGTGGAGATCCCATGAAGGATGACAAGTTGATACATCACATCTTGAAGAAGCTACCTTCTGAGTACGCCAACTTTGTTTCGAGTTTCAATACTCACAGGTTAACCATGGGATCTACTTACCAGAAACCTTCCTTTGATGGATTTGCAGACATGTTGATTGTTGAACAATCTCACTTGGTGGATTTTGGCCTTCTCAAGTCATCTAAGACCAAAGCCTTAGTAGCTCGTGATGATCATACATCTAGTCAAAGGGAAAAAAGCAACAAGAAGAAGAAGTAGTAGAAGCAGATAACATAATCTAAGACACAACATGACTCCTCTCAACAAGGTGGTTCTTCTTCAAACAAGAAAAGAAGTAATGAAAAGAAGGAAAAACTCTTTTGTGCATACTGTAAAAAGACAAATCATGACGAGCATCATTGCAAGATAAAAAGAATCGATGAGTTAGAAAATCTACTCAAGAAGAATAAGATTCCAGTGCCAGGTACTTCCAAGGATTCTACTCGTAACTCTTCAAAAGGTAAAGGTCAAGCACTTATGGAAAATTCAAGTTCTTCTTCAAAATGGATACTTGACTCAAGTGCCTCTTACCACATGGGTTCTTCAAGGGAAGACTTTTCTTCATTGAAGCAATCAAAGGTGCCACACATCTTCGTGGGAGATGATGCTAAGATGGAAGTTGAAGGAAAAGGATATGTTGAAATGGAAGATGGGGAATTCAAAGATGTTCTCTATGTTCAAAATCGAAGCTCGAATCTCCTATCAGTATACCAAATCACTCACCTTGGAGATGGTCATAAGGTTGAGTTCCTTCCTGATTCAATGGTAGTGCAAACTCTAAAAGATGATTCATTGGTAGCAGTTGGGAAAGTCAATGATGATAAGAGGTTATACTCCTTCTCCCATTTTGTGCCTAAGGGTTCTTCTCAAGCTTTATTAAATCACTCTAATTCAAACAACAACTTATGGCATGAGCAATTTGGTCACCTTGACTTCCGCTCTCTTCAGCAACTTTGCTCAAAACACATGGTCAAAGGTCTACCCAACATCAGCTTTTCTAAGGGGGAGTGTTCATCTTGTTTAGTGGATATGCATCTCAAGGAGAAGTATGATAAAGGGAAGTCTTCTCAAGCTCCAGTTGTTCTTCAGCTAGTTCACATGGTATTAGCAGGACTGTTTGCAGTGACTTCAGTCAGCCAAGGCTGCTACATACTTGCATTTGTTGATGACTTTTCAAGATTCACTTGGGTCTTCTTCCTTCATCATAAGAATGAAGTGGTTCAGAAGCTTAAAGAATTCAAGGCTCATGCTGAACACAAGTCAAGGAAAGCCATCAAGGTATTAAGAGTGGACAATGAGAACCGTTATGTTGATAGAAGACTTATGAACTTTTGCAAAATTGAGGGGATTGATCTTCAGAACTCACCAGCATTCAGTCTGCACAAGATAGATGTTGTAGCTATGAGGAGTAGGACTCTCAATACCATGGCAAGTTGCATGATAAAGGCCAAGTCTCTCGATCCTACGCTTGAAGTTGAAGACATTAGCAGTGCTACTCACATACTTAATAGACCTCCTCATCCAGCCTTAGATGGAAAGACTCCTTTTGAGGTATGGTGTGGCAAAAAACCAGTTGTGAGTCACCTTAGAGTCTTCGGTTGTCCAGCATGTGGAAACCTATCCTCCAGGAGTTGCAAGGCACCGACACCTAGGCCTTGTACATTTATCGGTTATGAAGACAATGTGAAGGCTTACAGACTTATGGATCTAGAGACACATGAGATTTTTGTGGAGAAGGATGTTCACTTTGAGGAAAGTTCACCGAGCTTATCCTCTACTCCTCTCCGCACATCATACACAATGGAAACTGATAGTGACACTAGCGATAGTGCTTCAATAGTCTCAAACATGTGGGGTTCTATCGACAGTTGTAGTGAAAGGTCACATCAGTCCAGTCCACGTGCTTATATTGCCATAGTGAAAGGTCCATCTCATCATGGTACATCTCGTCTTCCAGCTCCAGCTTCATTTGACTTGGGAGACAAACTTGAGGACTTACATCTTCTCATTGATGATGATTCTTCTACAGTTGTTGCGAGGGCTCAATTTGACCCTCATGTCCATTCTCTACATGATCAATTTGCATAGGTTGGCATGATTGTGTATCCTTATGAATAGTAATTAGTTGAGGTCTCTTTGTCAGTAGAGGAGACAAATGGTTTAGTGGAACAAGTTCAACAAACATCCTTGCCAGATTTGCATTCATTTTTTTCAGCACAGTTGGAAGAGGTGAACTTCAGCATCAGTACAGGGATACTTGAGCAGGTTTCAGGGCCAGTACTCATCTTCAGGACTATACCTTGGGCATTGTTTCTTCCTAAGGGGAGGAACACTATTTTGCATTCTTGGACCAGCTTCTTCGTCGGAGTAGCTTTGGAGTAGCTTTCACTTTTTGACATTCTTCTTTTGGGGGGGGAGCCTCTTCTGTCTCTCTTCCTTCTCTTATTCTCTTATGTATATACTGGATGTATGTCGTAATGGGGGGGTCTTGATTACTACATCCATCAATGCATCCTCTTCTATCTCTCTTTTTGGGGGAGGGTTTTTCCCATGAGGTTTTCCCTCTTTCCCCACTTTATGGGAGATTGCATTTTCATTATGTACTTGGGTACCTAACATGGCCTAGTAGCTGAGACCCATTATGCATCTTCATCCTAGTTCATAAGCTTAAGGGCATTCCCCTAAGTTGCACTTAAGGGGGGGTATTGGTGTAAATACGTACTTTACTATTTACACTTACTTAAGTTTACTTAGGTTAATGCATTATTTAATTATATTTCATTATTTTATTATTTTTTGTGAGACACCTAAGAGTTTGGACACCTTTTTGAGTTGTCATGTAGACAACACAGGAGTATGCACCTCTATTTGAGCACATGGTGTCTACAATACTGTTTTGCGTGTCCCACCCTTGTAGGCTTATCCTCTCATCACTGCACTTACTTCCATGCTTAATGTAGGATAATCTGTATCTGGTGGACATGTGCTTGGTTGTATGACACTTCATGGTGCTAACTTCTATGCATTCTAGAAGCTCTCCTAAGGCCTTTATATTTAGGCACTCCTAGTGTACTCTTAGCATAAGTTATTGAATACATTGTTATTCTGATCATACTCTCTCCATTTTTGGTCTTCATTTGTGCTTGTGTTTGAGTTCTTAGTTCTTGGGTGAATTTTTCCCTTAGGAAAATTCTTACAGTTTTCTTCAACGTTGTGAGTTTTTGGGTAGCATAGAACCTAATTTGATGGAGATTGTTGCAATTCACAAAGTTATTTTTAATGATGGACTTGTTCGTGGCTTATCATGTTTTTCACATGAAAGAATGAAGCTTGCAGAGAATTGAGTACCGCCTTCTCCTCAATAGGTTTTCAACCCATGAAGGTGGTTTTCTATAGAGGTTAACAAATGAGGCTTGTGGATTAAAGTAAGAGAAAAATGAGTTGTTTTATGGAAAATCCTTATTTTCATTACAATATTCTTCCTTGGAAGATATTCAAGATTCATCTCGGTGCTCAGAATCATCTTAAGTGAAAAATTCTAAAATGACTTCTCCACGGCTGGCTTTTGATCCGTGAAGTTGGTTTTTCGCTGAAGGCATTTGTAAAAGAGAAAAATAAGTAAGTGGGCCCCTCTTCAACTTTTGCAATCCTTTTAAGATTTTCCAAAGCCAAAGGGCATACTAACTTAAAGGATAAAGTGAAAATAAAAGCATGGGCAGAAAAATGGAAGTCACCTTCTCCTCAGTGGGTTTTCAATCCATGAGGGTGGTTTTCCACATTTATGAAGAAATCGACTTTGTAAGCAAATTGGGTACACAAATTGCACACAAGACACCTTAAGATGATAATGGAAACAATCTAACCATAGTTGAAAAGGCGTATTGAATAGAATCTGGCTGGGCGAATATTTCCTTATGGAGTACTTTGTTCTTAATTCTCCAGACTGGGTAAAAAATGGAAATACAAGAATGAAATAAAGGAAAGTTACTGTTGGGCCAACAAAAATAGTGAAAAGACATTGAAATGTACATTAGAAGCTCCTGCATTTACTAATCTAACAGATTCATCCTTTAATTAATTTTTGTGGCGCAAATCCTAAAAATTAATGGATGAATTAGGATTCCTATATAGAGGGAAGCATAACAATTTTTCAAACCACCACTTTTTCTTGAATTGTTATGCTGTTGAAATTGTGCAGCATTTTCAAATTTTCATTGTTGCAAATTCAATTCTCTGTACCTAATCCAAATTCAAATTTTCAATTTACCTCATACTCTGATAGAATGGCAACTAGATTTGCATGATTTAATGGGCTAAATGGGATTAAGTCCACATTGCAAAACTTCATAGATACCTCACTCTGCTTTTATGATATGCAAGATTTCCAAAGGAGGCTAAGGTCAGAGCCAATTCATCCTATAAATGAGAAGCTCTAAGGAAGTGGATTAATGGAGGCAATAGGTTTCTTGGTAGTAGTCCAAGCTCTAGAATTGATTTATGAGTGCATAAATCACTACAATCTAGACACTAGGAAAATTTTGTTACCTGACCATATAGTACTAATCTCAATTGATAGGCAAACTATTGTAAATTGCCTCTAAGTCCATGAACGGGAGGAGTTTTTGAAATTGATAGTAGGAGGGGTAGTCTCTAAGTTATCCTTGAAGAAAATGGGGTGGAGGAAAGAAATCATGTGATCATGGTTTCAAAAGCCCCAAGGCGCCAAGAGTAAGGTTCCCAAAATTCTATTTGGTACTGATCTCAAGCCTTAAATTGTAGACATTCTAGTTCTTCTGCACAGATTGAAAGGTGAAGTAGAGGCTCTCAATTTTATTGAATAGTATTTGTTTCTAGTACAAATTATTTATTCAGATACACATTATGTTGATTGGGCCCATGAGGTAAGTGAACATCTATCCAAAGCCCTTAGTGGTGAAAAGTTTTACAACAACTTTTATGCCTTCCTTTCTGATTTATATGCTAGTATCTCTATAGTTGTGGCCAGGCCTTTCAAGAATAGAAAACTTTCTTGATGATGTGAAAATTTATGAATTCTATCCATGTTTGCAATTGTAGAACAATTATGCAGATTATGTCAAGGTTAATGATGTGTTTACAATGAGAATTTGCAAGGAACTCTAAGGATACCTGAAAAGGAGATTCAACTCGGAGGCAATGGCAGCTATTAGTCAATTTGGGAATTATTTTATCTAGTTCTCATCCTTCTCCTATTTGCATCTTGCATCTTTTGATGGATTCCCTTTGAAGTTTCCCAGATAGCCAAGTGACATGATCCTATTGATAGAAATTGTGAGGTAAGCAGTGTAGGTGAATGTGCTAAGCGAAAGCTTGAGGAAGAAAGGATATGAATTTCCTATGAGAGTTGGAGCTTACAATTGCGAGTCCCACTCTGATGCAAAGAATATGCTCAAAGTGTTCGAAATGAAATACAAATTGGAGGCATATGATGTCGTGAGACCTATGTTTGAACCAAATGGGTATGTGAGGGATGTGTTGTAGATTGGGAGTGTGATCAAACATATTACCATTGTTGAAGACTATTGGGTAGATTGCAAAGATGAATTGCAGAGTCAAGATCATGCTTTCACCAGACTCACACTGGATCAAGTAAAAACATATGGTATCAATCTCAATTTTGAAGGATTGGTGGATGATGGATAGAATATGTATAGTAACACATATTTAACTAAATTAAGAGGCTTTCCTATCTATTCAGGGCCTTTATGAAGATGTTGAGGAGGATTTAGATGTTATGATGGCCAGAATAATCAAGAGAACTGGGAAGGGGGTTGAATGGATGGCCAAGAGGACCCAGAGTAAAAGCACAACCACTCAATCCTTCCCAGTAACTACAACACCTTCCTCTTCCCAAAGTGCTACACCAAGTGTAACAATAGCTACCACTCAGTCACCAGCTCAACCTTCAGGAGGAGGTGATCAACCTCCACACAAGAACACTCCCATAGCAAAGACGTGTCAAGGTGGCTCCCTCCTAGTCATTGGAACCCAAACTAGTGCCGAAGAGAAGAAGATAGAGGATCCTAAGGATAGTGCCACCACTCCAATCCCATCCCCTCATGCCACTCCAATGCCATCTCCTCATCATAGCCTTGTTCCACCCACAAGTTCTAAACTTCTGCAACCAAGTGGCTCCACAATATAGATAGTAGATTTGGGAGATGGGAAGAGCAGCAGTAGTGAATCTACTGAATCTAATGAGGCAACAAAGAAAACTCCAGAGGGTGATAAAGACTAGAGTTCTTCAAAGCTCATCTCTCAAGATCTAAAGAATCATTTCTCTTTGACTTCTGTGATAGTCACTCTAGTTAAGAAGAAGAAAATGTTTAGTATAGAATCACTTCGAACAGCATCCAAAGTGATAGGCATTGATTCCTAGTTGGAAGTTACTCTAGAAGGAAAAAGGAAAAGGAAAGATGAAAGTGCTCCTGCCAAAGATGTTGTATCCCTTACAGTTCATTCTAAATCTGCATTAACCAAGGTAAAGAAATAGAAAAGTTTGTCTATACTTGGGCAAGATTCAAAAATGGGGTACCTAACAATGGAGATAGCCAAGTCCAACATAGGAGGAAGGATCAAAGATATGACTACTGATGATTTTACTTTACACTTGGTGGACCTTGGAGAGGCTAGGCATGACACCAAGGTTTGCTTGTGGAAGTCTACCAATGAGGTGATCGAGGGACAATTAGAAAGTCTAAAGTTGTCAAAGACCAAAATGAAGGTTGAGATAGAAGAATTGAATAGGTTCATCAGAGAGTTGGTTACTCCATTGGTAGCTATCTCTAGAATATTAGTAACCAAAAATCCTACTACTCCTGAGGTTCAAGCCCTCATTTCTCAGCTTCAGGAAGATAAAAACTTTGGCCAAATCGGTAAGGAATGGATTGGGAAGCTCAAATTAGAAGAAGTTTATATCATAGAAAAAATTGGTAATGTTATCCTTAGATTGGAAACATAAAAGGATAACATCTTATTGAATAATAATACTTTGGCTGGAGAATGAACAAAGTGTGACGATTGTATCTCCCTTCTAAAGATGATCATCCAGATAAAGGCAAAAGAAGTTGTTGAAGCAAAAATCTTTCCAAAAGGAGATGAACCTCTATTTGAGTGGCTTCAAAGCATGTAGTTCAAAAGAGAGATGATCTTGTCAGTAGAAAAAGGGCTTAAAGAAATAGAGGATAAAGTGAAGAAGACCCAAGACAAAGGATTTGAACTCATGAAGGGGCTACATACTGATTCACAAACTAGTGGCCAAGGAAAAGCACTCATCGGATTAAATGTAATGAAAGAGAACTTCTCTAAATTTTTGGATAATCTATTTGGTGTAACTCCCAGTAGTCAAAATAAAGTTACAGAGCTCCAGACACTCATCCGATGCATACACGTGGCCATGGAGGAGTTACCAAATCAATTGAATGTTGTGAAGGAGCTGGCCAAGGAACATTCTAAATGGCTCTTGAGATACACCAACATACACATGCCCAAGCACGAAGAGCTAATTCCAATCATAGTTGTTGCTAAGACATATAGAGTGAAAATAGAAAAAGGGAAGAAGTTGAAGTGATTCACATTATGCCCCCTTTTTTTGTTTTCTTAAGTAATTACTATAATATGACAAACTGGTGTCTTTCCATTTGTCATTTTCAAAAAGATGAACTGATTGAGGTTTTATTGTGACGGTCATCTCAAAAATCTATATGTATGAAATTGAAAGATTAATAAAAGGTCCAAAAAAATTTGGTGTGAAGTACTTGATGTTGCAGAGACAATTGAATGGTATTTTGTATCAACTATTTTCTATTCCATTTCTTTTAGTTGTAGTTTTATGTTTTCTCTTTTGTTTGGATTGAAGCAAGGAAAGAATAGAGTTTTACTCCCCTATTTCAAGGTAGCGAATAGATGTGATAAGAAGTGTCACTATTTGTTCAAGGAGAGATCTCTTAAGTGTTTTCGCTTTATTAACTGTAGTTCAGTTTCAAATTAACTAAGTTCAATATTCATTGTGGTTTCGTTAAGCTTTGTGAATTCATAAGATGTGTGGGTTCATAAACTTAATCAAATATTTAGAAATCCTTATTTGCCTGAGTTAGATCATGTTTAGGTCTAGCCCAGTTTTACCTCTTCTATTCTCAGGTCAAGAACATACCCTAAATTAGCTTTAGGAATAAAACATAATTCATTAAAAATCTATCATAGGGAGTTGTACCTATCAATTCAGAGAAAAACTAATTTATCCATAAGTGGTTTTTCAACTATTTGTAGCTAGATATTGTTCCAAACTTGGGTATTCAAGGGTAATAATAAAAAAGAAAAAAAAAATCATCAATAGCATGTAGCAAGATATTTGTGATTTCTACATCATGGAGTAGGTAGAAATGCATTCATCATTGCATTGAATGGTGATAGTTTTGTCACATCAAGGAACAATGGAAAGAATTTCAATTTGAATTCTTTCTAGAAATGCAATCCATTGTGGTCATAGAACATTTATGACCTATGTATGTACATGCTACATATAACAAGGACAACACATGATAGTAATAGGAGGACAAGATATGAATAGGCTTGAGAGTTCAAATTTATAAATCATAAATTAGGGTTTTAAAGCAGAACAAGCATTAGATTGCAAAGAAAATAGCAAAAGAGCCACATAGATGAGCTAAGTGTAACCTCAGAGTGATAAGTGTGATAGTGAGAAGTCAAAAATATTTTGAAGGAGTGATGTGTTGAGGAGAAGCCAGTGTGCCCAAACAGCACAAGTGAAAAAGTGTGCAAGAGCCATTACTGTCAAGCACATAAGAGATTGTGTTTGTATAGTGAATTCGAGGGAGAGAAAAGAAAAGTTGTAGAGCATTTAAGTGTAGTAGCTATTTTGATTAGATCATCTCCTTTGTTGTTTTCTAATCATTACAACAATCAAGGGTGGAACCTAATAGGTTCTTTGTATTAAATCACATAACAAGGTGGCACATTAACTTGTGTTATGAAGTCCTTTAACTAGGTTTCTCTTAATCGGGTAAGACTTGCACATGTCTTATCTAAATCCCTTAACTTGGTGGTAACTAACTATATTTTTATAATCTTCTAATAGAGATAAGCTCTTGACCAGGTGCACTTCAGGAGAGTGCAAGCTTTGTGAGGATTGACTCACACACTGTGGTTTTTACCCTAGCTAAATTTCCATGAGATAAATACTATGATATGTGATCCTATTGTATGTCTTTATAATTTTTGTTTAACTCTAACCAATTAATTTGTAGCTAGAATTAACTTGTAGACCTATGTAAAGATAGGTAAAAGAGAGAAGTTGAATTTATCTGGAGTATATTGATTCACCCCACTATCAATATACTTACCTATGCACGAAACAACAATAGGTTCAACACAAAAATTAGCATGATCAGTCTTCCACTCATTTCTCTTACACTTATTTTAACTATGTTGAACTTTGAAAATAATTCCTTAATAAAAATAGAATATTGAAATAAAGATTTAAATTAGTCGTTTCATTATATAACTATTCAAAAATGATGAGTTGCATATTACAATAAACTTTATATTTTTCAAAATATAATCATTGTGATACATTCAGATAAGTGTAAGACATAAGTCTACATATAACCATGGAAGCACATAAAAATCATGGCTAAATGAATTTATAGTAATAATCTAAATATTTCTCTATATTTAAACAAAAATAATATAAAAAATTAGGTCTAGTTAACAAGATACTATTAGTCCTTGTCTAATATTTTCATTAGTACCTTATAATTAATTTATACAGTTAAAAATTTCTTAAATTCTAAAGTTTAGGTAGTTATATTTTTAAAATCAATTTCAATCATTTTTATTTTCTTATTGGTCAAAAATAATTTTGTAAGTGTTAATATATCTTTCCAACTTCAAAAATAACCAAAAAAATACTACAACGATAAGTATGTATTAATTGCATTTATCACAAGCATTTAAAGTATAGATAGCACATGGCCACAACACAGAGTTTGTCTATAATTCATAAGTACTGACAACCTTAATTAATATAAAACCCAACTAGCTATAAATTTTATACATTTGGGTCTATCAAATCTTATCACCAAGTGCTACTTTTAAGCACATCCGGTGTGGTCCAAAATATTGAAAGAAATGGTTATAGTGTGGACAAAGGAAGCTTCAACACTTACATGAACCATTTCCATATCTGTCAAACATGACAATTAAATGGAAAGAAACAAATTACTCCCACATGAAAATCTTGATTTGGAGAATTCTTTTGGGATAAATAACTATGATTTTAACAAAGTTAGATTATAAAATGAATTGTAATTTACACTGATTATTTCTAAATATTTTTTTTACTGGTTTTCATTTCTTAATAAAACAAATCTTGTAGCCAATCACAAGTTAAAAAAAAAACTAATTAAAAAAAAGTGTAATGTTTCTAATATTTAATATAGTGTTGCACATAATCTTGCCACAAGAGCAACATATTTAAACCCTTCCAGTGTGAACATTATTTTCTAATTTATTTATTATTGCATACATATCTTACTAATTTATTTATCTTTATCTTTAACTTTTTTAATAAATAAATGACCCAAGCCTTAGATAAATATATAAAGAAAGTAAATAAAACTTTGAATCTTTGGATGGGTGAGTCCTTTATCCCTTCAAAATCTACCAAAATGTTGATAACACATATTCACAATCTAAGAGAGGCTCAGTTTTTCTTTATGCTTCCTAAAATTATCCCTAAGCTTCCATCTTACAACCTTATGCACTCAAAGATTTGCATATGTGCTAAACATTCCATCTTGCAAACTTATATGTTAAGAATAAAATATTTAAAATAAAAACCAATAAATAAGGAATATGACTTGGGTAGTTAGAAGATTATTATGAGTGAAGCATCAAGAAAATAAGGCAAGATTTCTTCCTTTCTAAAAAAAATCAAGAACATTCAATATGAATTACACCCTTCGACACTCTTAATTCACATTATATTAGGAATTTGTATTAGGAAAGCAACATAAAATCTATTAATTATATTTGGAAAACTTTGGGTATAGTAGATCCTATAAATCAAGGAAATCGAAAAAAAAAAAATGTAACATTAAAAAATGCCCCCTAAGTTTACAAGGAAAATAGGAATCAGTCCATAGTCATAAACCTTTATTAATTATAAGGAGGACTACCATCTATCCCTAAGTTAGTTAATTTATCCACTCTACTATTAGCTTCTCTATAAATATGGTTTATAGTTGTTTTGTGAAAAAAAACTTTACAAAATCCTAAGACCTTTGATAGGATAGCATCTAGGCACCAATCTGAGAGGGATTTTTTGTGAACGGTGTTGATAATGATCATTGAATCCCCTTTAATTCTAAATTCCTACACCCCATATTTATATATAGGGCTAACCCTTCTACCAAGGCCATTAATTATGTCATGTTGTTAGTTGCTACCCCTATTGCTTTGGTTATACTAGCTACTTCCCTCCCTTCATCATCAATAACACAACATTATATACCTTCTTTGCTAGGGTTTCCTTCGAAGCTCCATTGAAATTGAGTTTAAGCCAACCTTGCATTGGGGGTTTCCAAAAGCATTCATTCCTTCTATCCATGATCGATGTTTATCATGACCCCATAAAGGGGGTATCTTTAGTCCTATCCATCATCCTTTCATTTTTTCATCCCAATGAGACATCGCTACCTCTTTCACACATCCATTCATTATCCTGTTGTTGGTCAACTCAATGATTGTAGCCTCAATCTTGTTAATTAGTTGCTTAACTTCTAGTTTCTTATCCTAAATAATTCAGCTATTTTATTCCCTGCAGAGTTCCCATAGGGAAATTCAATGGGTTAAAGTCAATAAATTGCTAAAGATATTTCCTTTTCTGAGGAGGGCCCAAGCAGAGAGCAAATTTCCTATTAAAAAGGGAAATGTTGAGCTCCATCCAAGTTGGGAGCACTTCAAAAATAAGTGATCAATGGAATCTTCCTCATTTTCACAAAGAACACATCTATTGGGGCCCATGTATTACATCATCTTAAGTCAATCTTCTATTAGTACACTCTTATGCGGTGTAATGCCCCCCAGGGAACCCAAAAGAAATTAACCTAGAGTTTCACTAATTTTGCCAAACATTTTTTTTATTTTAAAGATAACAACAACAAGAGATAAAATAGTAGAAGCAATAACTCACATACATACAATCATCATAAACAAGTTACATCTATTAAGGGTCCCATGACCTTGAATCACATATATAAATAAGTTTTATTAATACTAAATCCAATACACAAAAAACCACATCAATCCCACCTTTGCCTAGGTTCTTCCAGTATTTGAACCTTCAGCATCTCCCACCCATTCTCTAGTGGGCAATGGGGTTGTTCGTGCCAAGGGGGTGGTTGGTCCCTCTATAATGGTTCAAGGTGTTTCTACTCTTGTGGCTCCTACTGGGGTGGCTCATGTTGCTCTGGCTCCGGGGGTTATGGGAAGATCTTCTATCTCATATGTTGATGTTGATGCCTCTGAGGTAAGTATTGGGGTTCAAGCTCTGAAGTTGGGACTCTGAGCTGTTGTGCCTATTGATGTAAGTAACCCAATTCTAATTCATCTAGAGCCTGAAATAGTTGATGATATTTCCACATATGCAGAGGACTTCTCTTCTATAGCTTTTATTTTTCATTTTAGAGGATTTTGGCCCTCTTTATCAAATCTCCATGCTTGGATATCCAAAAATTGGGAGCTAGTCATTTCGGATTTAGTTCAAATATACCCTATGGTAAGGGGGTTTTTTATTGTGAAATTCGCTATTGTTGAAGATAGAAAGGCCATCTTGTGTCATGGTTTCTCCTGGGAGGAGAGGTTCTCCTTGATGGCTAAACCTTGGCATACGAATTTTGACCTATTGACTGAATCCTTTAATAAGATTCCTCTTTGGGTTAGGTTACTAAATCTTCCCCTTTACTTATGACTGTATTTAGTCCTAGAGGTTGTGGGCGAGGCCCTTGGTGACTTCTTGATGGTTGATGCCACATCTTCCAATGTGTTTCGAACAATGTATGCTCGTATTCTTGTGGAGATTGACATCTCCAAGAGGCTCCCTAAAATGATTAAGTTGGCTTCTCCAAATGGCTCATGGATTCGACTTCTTGATTATGAGGGTATTCCCTTAAAATGTAGATGCTCCTCTGAAAAGGTTAGATCGAGGAAATCACCTTCTTGGTGGTTGGGGGTTTTAGATGATCACTACACAGTTCATAAATTTTCCACTATTGGAGATGGTTTGGATGCTTCTTCTTAGGAAGATATTTCTTTGATGAAGCATTTTGTTACCATCTCTGATGTTTCAAATGATGTCCCTATGGTGGTGACCAAGAATATTGTAGCAGTCCCCTCTTCAGCTATTGTAACTGTTGATTCATTTGTTGCCCCTCTTGTAGCTTTGTCTTAGAATGGTGTTGATGTCCCTTCTTCTGATGTGGTCCAGAATTTGTGTGGTGGAGTTGTTTCTTCTCCTATCGCGAGGGTGTTGGGGGTTGGTTGCGGGGATGATGACCTTGCGTGGCTGAAGACTAATGGGAAAGTGGAGGATGGCTGGACAATAGTAAAAGGGAAAAAAGTCAAGCCCTCCAATCCTTCATTTGATATGTCTTTACGTTCTCAAGAGATGGGACCAAAAGGTAATCTTGAGGCCTAGTTTTTGTCCTTTCATAACCTATTGCTCATTGTTTCTTTTGTGGCTATCCCTTTTTTTTTGGCTCTCTTGGCCTTTTTTGGCCCGTTGTATCTTTGCAGTTTGACATGGTTTAGGAGTTAGTGTCTATTTCTTTTGTTACCATGGGGTTTCAAGCACCCATTTTAAAACCTATTGTTGGTGGCAATAGTGTACTGTGATATCTGTGAGGCTACCCTAGTCACCTAATTTTGGTGGGTGACCTATTTCACCTTTGATCTATTGTTTCTTTTGTTTAGGCTACTTTGAAAATATTTTGATTTGTAAAGGGTTTTAGGCACCCTTCTAAAACTATTTTCCTTAATAAAAAACAAATCCACATCAAAGAATTATTACAAGTACAATTCCAACTAAATAATATACAATCACATAAGATGCCACTTGGCATAACCAAAATGCATAATCATCTACTGTACAAGTCACAGGGTATGAAAAACTCAAAGAATATACACCATAAATAAAATACATCATCTCATAAGATCTCTGAAAGTTAAATACAATACAACAGAATAAAGACCATCCATAAGAAAATACAAGATTAGAAATATAAGGAATAACTGCACAAGGACATCCAACATCGACGTTCAGTTATTGAATCTCAATGGTATAAGAAAAATGCACTACCACTCGACCGCGTGGAACCTAAATGGCCCACTCCCATAGTGCTGAGGAGATAGTCTCAAGTCCCATACAAGTATCAATCCCAAAGTTGAAACAACATCTAGATTAAGAAAAACCTGATAGCAATCTATCTCAAAGGTACCAAGGCACAAATAACATCTAAACCTAGAGGCAACAAAGACACTTAGGAAATTTACTATGTAAGTAAACAAGTGCCATTGCATGAGTAAACTCTAAGGTTATCCTCGTAGCCTCTCTTGACTCTACCTACTAGTAAATCTATGTGGCATCAATATCCTTTCATAGGGACAAGGCATACTAATGAGGCAAGGTCGCAAATAAGCATCATCTCTGATCCCATCCCAACTTGTACTAGCACTCGAGGCATGGGTGAGGAAAAGTTCACTAACTCTTTTTAATTCATTTTGAACCTATTTAATAAAATGTTATCACTTATTAGAATAACCTACAATGGGTTACCTAGGCAAGCTCTTTGGGCCTCTACCCTCCATTGTAAGCCACTTCCCAACAAACATAAAGACAACCTACCCTAAGCTTAAAAATAGCAAATGATCTCATAAGATTGTAATAAAACACACTAGTTCTTAAACAAGCAACTAGAAAGCACCAAAAGATAACTGATTGGAACTCACAGATTTCACCAATATAATTACCATATAAAAATTGATCAATAACTCAAAGATCACATTACAAAACCATGATATCATAAAAACAATAACTCTAGGCCTCTAGTAGATATCCAAAACTGGTCAACACTCTAGGTCAACCCGAAACCCAACACATAATAAAACATACATCATAGCAAGTGTAGTTCCATAGATTTTGTTTGGTTTTGAAAACATACAATTTTAATTAAACAATAAGGTTCAAGTTTTTGTACTTCATTTAAAAATGTATCCCTAAAATTCCATTTACAAAAGTGTACACATTTCCCTTTTTATAGATCGATGAGCATTTAACTAAATCAACATTAGATTTAAAATAAATAACTCAATTATACCCGATAGATTTAAAAACTAAAATCCATTTTCCAAAACTTGTAATTCATTAACTACCCATGGTTTGATTAAATATTTTTAGAATTAAATAATTATTAATTATTAAAATATTAACAATTAACTATTAATAAATAATATTAATTTATTCAACTATTAATAATAATATAATATTAACTATTTAATATTATTAATAACTTTTAATTTAATTAATTTTATTTATAAATGATCAAACTATATAATGAATTTAATTTTATAATAATAAAAATAAATAAGTTTAAAAAACAAACAAAACATTTTTTTTAAATTATGTTTAGGGCTCGTTAGCCTGGCTATTGTAGCAGCTCCAGTTGCTTAGGCAGGCTCAGCTATCGCAATAGCTCTGGCTATTGTTGATTCAGGAGCATCCTCGGTGTATGAGCAATCTTGCATCACCCAAAAATATTTTTATTTCCAGTCTTTTCTATTTTTAATAAGGACTAGTAGACATGGAGGTTGCTATTTTTGGAAGCTTGCTATTTCTATTAAGTTTGTCATATGAGCTTGGAATGTTCCCATTTTCTATAGGAAGGTTCATTTTAGAGATATAAGCTTACAATAAAAATCTCATTGCTCCATCTTAAGTATTAGAGAAGTTATTACAGATTTTGGGTGGAAAATTTTGTACAAAAATCTTCAGGCTCACTATTGGAGGCCTTAGAGTGCCTGGATGAGGTTTGAAAATGTGACAAAAGGGCGCTAATATAGTTTCGTGCCTATAGATCAAGAGATGACATTTTTGAAAAGTGGTTATAATAGCCAATCGAAAAAATGGTTCGTGAGTTATGGCCTTCAGAAGTTGGGCTACTGAAATTTCTAAAATAACTTGTCAAAAATTTATTTAGCTGACTCTATATGTATTGTTAGGGTCTATCGGTCCTAGGTATTAAATTTGAGCATCTAGAACCTTCCTGAGCAGCATAAAATTATCTATTTAAGAAAGGCCCAAACATTGTCTAGAGGAGCTCTAGGTGATAGTTTGCAACACTATCTTGCAGATTACTATAATAAAGGCACCCATTTGGGTTAGCATATTATAATTGAGAATTTTGTAATTCTGTATTTGTGGCAATAATAAGAAGTCCATATCTTGTTCTTGCATTTCTTGTTGTTTCTTTGTTTCAGTTATGAGTTTATGGTATTAAGAGGAGTCCCTTGCATCAAGTGGTATCAGAGCTAGAGTTCTTGAGTGTGTGGATAGATCACCGACTGTGAGGTAGTTTCCACCAGGACCATGGTTTGGGCTAAGCATGTAGATAGATCACCGATTGTGAGGCAGTTTGTACTAAGCTTTCAAAAGAAGCACGAAAATGCCTCCATGAAGAGAGCGTGGGGGAAGAGTTTCATGTGTTACACCTGAGCATTCTTTAGCCCTCCAAAGCCAAATGCAAGCATTGGAAGAACAAATGCATAGAGGAATGAATCTTCCCATAAGAGATGAAAGCGAGGATGAGGATGAAGTAGAAGAAAATGTCGAAGCAGAGGCAGTTCTAAATCCAGAGGAAGAGAGGCTTTTTAGGGCCATCTCCAAGATTGGAAAAAGACCTAAGTTCAAGGTTCCCACATTTTCAAGAAATCTTAACCTAGAAGAGTTGATCAATTGGATCAATGAATTGGAGGAGTACTTTGAGTATGAAGATATTGAGGATCCTAATAGGGTCAAGTTTGCGAAGGCAAAAATGAAGGGGCATGCAAAGATATGGTGGAAGGAGGTTCAATTGGAGTGGAATCGAAAGGGAAAGGACAAAATCACCAGATGGGAACGGATGGTAGCTAAATTGAAGTGACAATTCATTACCATGGATTATGAGCTTGATCTATTGAAGAAAATGCAAGGGTTGAAGCAAGTGGGAAAATTTGTTCAAGAGTATATCAAAGAGTTCTACCAAGTTCTTATTAGAACTGGCCATGCAGAAGCTGATAAAGAGAAAGTGGCTCGTTACCTTCATGGGTTAAGGCCAAGTATTCAAGAGGAGCTAAGTCTAGTTTGAATGAATAGTATTGAGGAGGCATACCAGTTTTCCCTAAGAGTTGAGGAGAAACTAAGCAAGAAGTTTGACAATAAGAATAGTGGAAGAGGTTGAGGTGGAAGATTTGGCAGACAATCTTATGGAGGTCGTAATGATGATCAAAAGAACAAGGATGAGGCTAGAAGTAGTAATTAGAACCAAAGGGGAAAAAATTCTAATCATTTCTATGATTAGAACAATAGAGATCAAAGAGGAAGAGGCAAAGGAAAAGGATTTGGAAGAGGAGACTTCTGTGGGAAATGTTTTCACTATGGAGAAGAAGGGCATAGAGCATTTGAATGTGCCTAATGCCAAAGAAGGATAGATCAAATAACAGAAGGCTAAGCCATAGTTGCACACGTTGATGAAAATGCCAAATCATCACATTCTAAAGATGTTGAAAGAGGAGAAGTCTTAGTTAACAAAAGAGTCCTGCTGAGTGGTGAGAATGAACCTGATCAAAGAAGGAACTTGTTTTGCATAGGGTGCAAATGTGAAGACAAGTGTTGTGATTTGATCATTGATGGTGGAAGTATAGATAATCTAGTGTCTAAAATGATGGTCACCAAATTAAAACTGAAGAGATAGAAACACCTGTGTCCATACCATATTGCTTAGGTGCAAGATGACCACAAAGTCATGGTCAATGAGTAGTGCTTTGTGAAGTTCAAGATTGGAAGCTACCAGGATGAGGTACTATGTGATATCATACCTATGGACATATGTCATATGTTGCTAGGTAGGCCATGACAGTTTGACAGACATGTTGTACATAATGGGCGAGCAAATACCTACACTCTAACCAAGGATAGAGTGAAACATAAGTTGAAGCCATTGCAGGAGAAAGAAGAAAAGGTATGTAGTGCTGCCAGAATATGTGTTGTTGATGGAAAAGAGTTTCTCAAAGGTATGAAGTGTGAGCATATGTGTTTTTTTATAATTCCAAAAGATGGTAAAGAAGAAGTAAAGGAGGTACTTGTAGAAGTTGTAGACATGTTGAACAGCTTTCTGATATTGTATCAAACAATGTAGCTGATGGATTGCCCCTGATGAGGAAGATCAGTCACCAGATGGATTTGGTTCCAGGAGCAAGTTTTCCAAACAAGGCAGTACACAGAATGACACCAGTAGAAAGTGAAGAGTTGAATAGGAAAGTTCATGAGTTACTATAGAAGGGGTTGATTCGAGAGAGCTTGAGTCCATGTGATGTACCAACAATATTAGCACAAAAGAAGAATGGAGAATGGAGAATGGAGAATGGAGAATGGAGAATGTGCAAAAATTCTCACGCTATCAACAAGATCACAATAAAGTATAGATTTCCATTGCCAAGGATGGATGATATTATGGACTGTTTGAGTGGAGATAAGTATTTCACAAAGATAGATCTGAAGAGTGGGTACCATCATATTCGTATTAGAGAAGGTGATGAGTGGAAAACTACTTTCAGGACAAAGGACAGACTGTATGAGTGGTTAGTCATGTCTTTTGGGCTAACCAATGCACCAAGCACTTTCATGAGGCTCATGAATGAGGTACAGAAGGAGTTTCTAGGTATGTTTGTCATTTTTTACCTAGATGATATATTGATATTTAGTAAGAAATTGTAGGAGCATTTGATTCATATTCACAAGGTGTTTGAAAAGTTGTTGATAAACTTGAAGAAGTGTAGTTTTGTAAAAAAAGAGTTGGTGTACTTGGGATTTGTAGTCTCAGGAGAAGGTCTAAAAATGGACCCAGAGAAAGTGAAGGCTATCCATGAATGGCCTACTCCAAGGAGTGTGACAGAGATAAGATCTCTTCATAGACTGGCTATATTTTACAGAAAGTTCATAAGAAATTTTAGCAATATTTGTGGACCTTTGACTGAAAATGAGAGGAGATAGGAAAGAGTTTAAGTGGATTGTAGGAGTAGATAAGAGTTTTAATCTCTTAAAATAGAAATTTAGTAAGTAGCCTATTTTAGCACTTCCTAATTTTAACAACATGTTTCAAGTAGACTGTGATGCTAGTGTTACTGCAATAGGAGTTGTTTTGAGCCAAGCAAGTAGACCTGCTACTTATTTTAGTGAGAAGTTGAATGATACAAAAAGATAATGTTCTGTTTATGATCAAGAATTTTATGCTATAGTTCAAGCATTGAAGAAGTGGAGACACTATCTTCTTCCTAAGGAGTTTGTTTTGTATATTGATCATCAAGCTTTGCAATATTTGAATAGTCAAAGAAAATTGAACCAAAGGCATTTAAAGTGGTTTAAGTTTTTGCAGAGTTATACATTTGTTTTGAAACATAGAAGTGGGAAGTCTAACAAAGTTACAAATGTTCTCAGTCGAAGACAACTTTTGCTAATAGAAATGCAGATAGAGGTGGTTGGGTTCAAGGAATTCAGTACATTATATCCAGATGCTCCTGATTTTGGTGAAGCATGGAAGGCTTGTACAGAACCTATTACACTTGATAGGAAAAAGTGGTTGGGTTTCATTATACATGATAATATGTTGTTCAAAGGAAGCCAGTTGTGCATTCCTAGAAGTTCAATGAGAGAGAACCTCATCAAGGAGAAGCATAGTGGAGGATTGGCTGGACATTTTGGGAGAGATAAAACCATAGCTTTGGTTGCTAAAAATTACTACTGGCCATAGTTACAACAAGATGTGATGAAGTTTGTACAAAGTTGCAGAGTATGTCAGATGGTGAAAGGAGTAAAGCAGAATACAGGGTTGTATCAACCATTACCTATACTAGAAAAGCCATGGGAGGATGTTAGCATGGATTTTGTTCTTGGATTACTGAGGACACGACATGGGCATGATTTTATTTTTGTGGTGGTTGATAGGTTTTCAATGATGGCACATTTTATTCCTTGCAGGAAGACTAGTGATGTTGTTCATGTAGCAGAGTTATTTTTTAGAGAAGTGGTGAGACTACATGGTCTACCAAAGAGTATAGTTTCAGATCGAGATACCAAATTTGTTGGGTATTTTTGGTGTACATTATGGAAGAAGTTGAAGATAGATTTGAAGTTCAATTCATCACATTATCCACAGATTGATGGATAGATAGAAGCTGTGAATTGCAGTTTGGGAAATTTGTTGAGATGCTTGGTTGGAGATAAACCAAAAGGATGGGATATGATTTTACCACAAGCCAAATTTGCATATAATAACTCTGTCAATAGGAGAACTAGTAAATCACCATTCTAGATTGTATATGGGAGTAGTCCCAAAAATGCTTCTGAATTAAGACAGTTTGATAAAGGAAAGATAAGTAATGCTGAAGCAGAAGATTTTGCTAAACATTTGAAGAACATCCATGAGGAGATGAGGAAGCGCATCATAAAGATGAATACACAGTATAAGGCTAAGGCAGATGTGAAAAGGAGGTATAAGAAATTTTAGATTGGAGATGATGTCATGGTTCATTTGAGGAAGGAGCATTTTCCAGTGGGTACATATAATAAGCTGAAGATGAAGAAGTTTGGCCCGTGCAAGATAGTGAAAAGGCATGATTCTAGAAATGCTTATGAAGTGGAGTTGCCTGCTGAATTAAATATTTCACCAATACTTAATATTTTAGATTTGACCAAGTACTATGAAGGAGGTGATGGAGATGAAGTTACAGAAGCGCAATGGAATATTCCAGTAGCTAGTTTGGCTAAAAAGGAGATTGAGGAGATATTGGACAATCGTGTTGGCAAAAGTACCAGAAACAAAACTTATGAGGAATATCTAGTCAAATGGAAGGGAAGACCAGTTGAGGATTCATCATGGCTAGCAAGGGAGGAGGTGAACTATCTTGATTTTCCTATGAGCACTTGAGATGTGATAGGGTCACTTCTCAAATTACCCCGGGTGTCTGATGTAGGAGCATCTTGGGTGTATGAGTAATCTTGCATCACCCAAAAATATTTTTATTTCCAGTCTTTTCTATTTTTAATAAGGACTAGTAGACAAGGAGGTTGTTATTTTTGGAAGCTTGCTATTTTTAGTAAGTTTTTCATATGAGCTTGGAATGTTCTCATTTTCTATAGGAAGGTTCATTTTAGAGATATAAGCTTACAATAAAAATCTCATTACTCCAGCTTAAGTATTGAAGAAGTTATTACGGATTTTCGGTGCAAAAAATTGTACAAAAATCTTTAGGCTCATCGTTGGAGGCCTTAGAGTGCCTGGATGAGGTCCACAAATGTGAAAAAAGGGTGCTAACATGTTTTGTGCCTATAGATAAGGAGATGGCATTTCTAAAGAGTGGTTATAATAGTCAATCGGAGAAATGGTTCGTGAGTTATGGCCTTCGGAAGTTGGGCTACCGAAATTTCTTAAATAATTTGTCAAAAATGTATTTAGCCAACTCTATATGTATTGTTAGGATCTGTCAGCCCTAGGTATTAAGTTTGAGCATCTAGAACCTTCCCTGGTGGCATAAGATTGTCTATTTAAGAAAGGCCCGAACATTGTCTAGAGGAGCTCTAGGTGATAGTTTGCAGCACTGTCTTAAATCACACCACATAAATCAACCGCGTATGAAATAACATCCAAAAAATTGGTAATTAAGTACCATTAATCATGAAACTTAACCATAAATATGGCCTAAAATAATTTGGCAAGATAATATTAAAAGTAAACTAGGGGTAGGCACTACATCCACCCCCCCTAGACTTAGGCTTACTCTTGGAAGCCTATAAAAAAATAAGGGTATAAATCCCATAAACTAGATGCATCCTCCCAAGTAGTTGATGACTCATTAGTAGGGTTCCATTGGACCCTTACCTACTCTATGGTTCGACCCCTGAGGGTCAAATCCCACTACTGCAGAATGCACACTGACTCCAAGGCCAGTTGTCCTTCCTCCACCTATAACACATTCCAATCAAGAACATCTATCACATTAGGAATATATTGTCTAAGAATAGAAACATGAAAAATGTCATGAACACAAGCTAAGTTGGGTGACAATGCAAGATGGTAGGTAACTGGACCTATCCTCTCAAGAATCTCAAATGGTCTCACAAAATGAGGTGCTAGCTTTGAACCCTTTCCATAATGAATCAAACTTTTCTGGGGATGCACTCTTAAGAAAACTTTCTCACCTATTGCAAATTACTTATCCATCCTATGAGCGTTGACATATTTCTTCTATCTATCATGTGTTATAGACATGTGCTCATGAATGCACACTACCTATTGCTCCATACCTTGAAGCATCTCAAGACCCAATAGGATGTGATCCTCTAAACTATCCCAACTCAATGGTGTATGACAAGGATAACCATACAAAGCCTAGAAAGGTGTCATCCCAATCGAACTATGATACCCATTATTAACTACAAAATATACTAGGTAAAGATAATCATCTCAATGAGTCTATCTATCCATAACATACATCCTTAAATATCCTCCAGAACCTGATTCACTCTCTCTGTCTAACCATCTTTCTCTAGGTGATAAGTTGAGCTGAAATTCAACTATACTCCAAGATCATCCTACAAAGATTTCCAAAATGCGGATGTGAATATAGGATCCCTATCTAAAGTGATCTTCTAGGGAATACCATGGAATCTCATGATATCATGCATGAATAAATTAGCTACTGAAGTTGTTCTGTAGGATGACCTCATCGAGGAAAAGTGTGCCACCTTAGTCAATCGGTCAATGGTGACCATGATAGCATCATGTCGACGAGAAATCATAGGTAATCCTACAATGAAATCCATAGAGATAATATCTCACTTCCATGAAAGAATGAGATTTGGTTGTAAAAACCCTACTAGATGTTGGTGCTTTGCCTTGACTCTCTATCACTCAAGACACCTATCCACAAAATTAGCGATATCACACTTCATCCCTGTCAAAAAGTATAGACAACGCAAATATGCATGCATCTTCTTGATGCATGGATTTTCCAAGTAAGGTGCATGATGGGCCTCTAATAGGATTAATGCATGAAGCTCATCCAAAAGTGGTACATAAATCCTCCCTGAATAGCACAAAAGGCCATCTAATTCCAAGACATAATCTAAAAACCTGGCCTCCAATGGTCTACTTGAATCTATCTCCATGCTCACCTCCTGATACCAAGTATCTATAGGAAGTGCATGAAGTATATGGCTGCTCAAATCCACACTAAGAGTTAAAGATAGTGTCTCATGTCTCATATGAATCAAAGCATCAGCTACCACATTCTCCTTTCCCTAAATATACTTCACCTCAAAGTCGTACTCACATAGAAACTTCATCCAACACCTCTACCTAGCATTCATATTAGATTGGGTGAATATGTACTATATAGACTGCAATGATCGCTATGAAGCTCAAAATGGTACCCCAACAAGAAGTTCCTCCATCTCACTAGAGCATGAACAACTATAGCTAACTCAAGATCATGCATGGGATAATTCAGCTCATGATCCTTGAGTTTGCGATACTCATAAGAAATCACCCATCCATCCTACATCAATACTACTTTAATCCCTTCTAGAGAAGCATCTGTACACACCATAAAGTCACCTATTGGATTAGGTATTGCTAATATCAATGCTCTAGTCAAAAGATCCTTTAGCTTATAGAATGCTTCCTCACATTTCTCTATCCAAATAAACTTCTTTCCCTTTCTCTGGAGGGAAATGATAGGATATGCTACTCTGGAAAAGTTTTGGGTGAACTTATGATAATAACCTACCAGACCCATGAAGCTGTGAATCTCTGACATAGTAGTGGATGTAGGCCAATCTACCATTTCTTGGATCTTCACAGGGTCTACTGAGATACCATCCCTTGATATGATATGCCCTAAATATTATATCTCTGACTAAAATAAATCACACTTTACCGAGTTGGCATAAAGTTGATTGTCTCTCAGATACTAGGGAACCAACCATAGATGTTCCTCCTAGGATCTAGAATATATCAAAATGTCATCCGAGAACACAAGTATAGATCAGTGAAGGTAAGAATGGAATACTCCATTCATCAAGCATATAAAAAAAAAATGGAGCATTCGTCAACCCAAATGGAACCACTATAAACTTGTAGTGTTCATAGCGAGTGCAGAAGGCGGTCTTATGAATGTCAGCATCTTGAATGTGAAGCTAATGGTATCCTAACTTTAGATCAATCTTAGAGAACACTGTGGCTTCCTTGATCTGGTCAAATAAATTGTCGATCCTTGGTAAAGGATACATGCTCTTAATCATTATCTTGTTCAACTATCTATAGTTAATGCATAAGCATAATGAACCATCCTTCTTCTTCACAAACAACACTGGTGCTCCCCATGGAGAAACACTTGGTTGAATACAACCTTTGGTCAAAAGTCTTCAAGCTGAAGGCATAACTTGCTCCACTCCTAAGTGGTCATCCGATAAGGATCTCTAGAAATGGTCTCCACTCCTAGAATAAGGTCAATGCCAAAGTCAATATCCCTCTTTGGATGCATAATTGGAATCTCACTAGGAAAGACATCCACATATTCCTGTAAGATAGGATGGTCTAGAGTCTTCCTTATGGGATCTTCTTCCTCAAGTTTTCTCACCAGAATGGAAAACACCTGACAACCCTTATGAAAGCTTCACTTCAATTGCATAGCAGAGATCGTATGTAGGGATATAGGTCTCTGGGTGCCCACACTCTCTAAGTCCCTACCCTAATTTTCCTTACATAGAATGGTCTTCTTTCTACAATCAATAATAGGTCTATGAGAGCCTAGTTAGTCCATACCCAACACTACATCATAAGAACCAAGAGGAATAAACCAAAGGTCTAATGACAGAACAAAACCTCCTAGGTTTAGTTCACACTACCACACTAAAGAATCTATGGGAATCTTAGCTCCTAAAGCTAGTTCCACTTGCTAACCAAAGCCTTGTTTTACTGCCTCTTACTTACATTTAACAACTATGGAAGGTGAAATGAAAGAATTAATAGCACCTTAATCGAACAAGATGGAAAGGAGTGTACCTTGGATAGATCCCATAGTCTCAATTGTGGTACCCTAGTGGTCTTTCTAGTGGTGGCCCACCACTATAAAGACCCTGTGTGATCTACCTGCAGCTCCAACTTTAGGCTCAAATGCTACTGGCCTAGGTCTTGAATAGTGAGATGTACATTGTGGGTAGTTGACTGCAATGTGCCCAAATTGTCCACAAGAGAATCATCTCGTGCCTCTTCCAGACCCTCTCCTTTCTAGAGGTGCACTTGACTGTTGGTGGCTATCTCTACTAGAAAAAGAGTGTTTACTTTGTGCAGGCTAAGTATTCTGATTTTGCCTATTGCATTGCAAGTTATGGAAGTTCCAAGAGTTGGAACCACCACCACCACTCTATTTCGGAGGGTAGGATACCTTCTGTTGCTACTATTGTTGTGATTGTTGATGTTGTTGGCCCTGATTTCTCTTGGAATAGGGAGGCTTCCTATTCTTTCCTATTCTCTAGTTACCCTTGGGCCCTGATGTTGTAGGTGCTCCCACAAAACCACCATGTCCTAAAGTAACATTCTACTCTACAAGTATAGTCTAATATACTACATCTTTAAGGGTTTTAGGCTGAAATACCTTAACACCCTAAATGAGATGGTTATTTAGGCTCCAAATGAAATGTTGTGTCATTAGTGGTGAGCTATCAGTGATCCTCGCATAAGGAATGAGCTCATAGAATTTTTGCTCATACTCTTTCACAGTCATAGTATATTGTCTTAGATTGTGAAATTCATCTTCTCTCTATTGATGTCATTCATCTGGTAGGAAACACTCATGGAATTTCTCTAGAAATAACTCCCAGGTGATAGTGTTCATATTTACGCCCAACTTCTTCTCCTCGATGTTCCACCATGTAGCCCCAAAGAGTTCCAAGTGGGTGATAGAAAATTTTTCTTTGACATTAGAGTTAAATTCTTGTATAGAAAAACATTTGTCTAGACCAATTAGCCACTGCTCTGCCACATATCCTGAACCAACCCCAGTGAAAGGTTTAATCTTGGACCTCTATAGGTCCTTCATCTAAGAAGCCTTAACCAAACTTTGTCTATCACTGTGAAGGTCTTTGTGAGGACTCCTAGACCTATGTCTCTCCTCATTCCTTTCATGATGTGACTCCTCGTGATTTGTAGCCTGAGGAGGAGGTAGGTGCTCCATAATGGTCCTCATCATCTATCTCAAGTCAACCTCATCTGAATCAACCCGATGCTCTCCATGGTGTTCCTCCCTATTCTCCTCTTGAATATGACTCTCATAGACGGACTCATGCACACTGATATCCTTGCCTCCCCCATGACTTGAACTACGACCTCTCACTAATGATCTCATCCCAGATATCATCGTACAATAATATCAAAGAATAATGAGATGATATCATATCTTCAAGAACATACTACTATATAAGATAAACATAAGAAACATCTTTTGAAAATAATACAAGATCTATTCTAGTTTTGCTTATTTCTAGGTTTAAGTACATTTTAGTTTGAAGTTCAAGTGTTCAAGTTTGTAATAGATACATATAGCAGTTTAAGTTTATTTTTCAGTTAACTAGTTGTCATCTAGCAGTGTCCCAATATACCTAGAGCTCCCAATGTACTAAAAACTTGGGCTCTAATACCAGATGTAATGCCCCACCAAGGAAACCAAAAGAAATTAACCTAAATTTTTACTAATTTTGTTAAACATTTTTTTTTAAAGATAACAATGACAAGAGATAAATTAGCAAAAGCAATAACTCACATACATACAATCATGATAAATAGATTACATCTCTTAAGGGTCCCATGATGTTGAATCACATACATAAATAAATTTTATTAATACTAAATCCGATACACAACAAATCCACATCAAAGAATTATTACAAGTACAATTCCAATTAAATGATATACAATTACATAAGATGTCACTTGGCATAACCAGAATGCATAATCATCCATTGTATAAGTTATAGGGTATAAAAAGCTCAAAAAATATACATCATAAATAAAATACATCATCTCATAAGATCTTTGAAAGTTAGATATGGTAGAATATATAGTCCACTAATATAACTGAGAAGGGGGGGGGGGGGGGGGGGGGGGGGGGGGGGTTTGAATCAGTTATACAACTATCATAGCAATCATTATCTTTAAAAAATCTTAACCATATGAGTAGAGTTAACCAAAACTACAACAAGATACTCATACACAATTACCACCAGAAATGTTAACTAGGGAAACCCTTTATTAGAGGAAAACCCTGGTGGGGATGGTACCTACAAGATGATGTACTAATATAAATATTCCTTGTTAGAGTATAGACCTTGTTAGGAGTCTGTTACAACATTCAGTACATATGAGTCCATGTTAGGAGACTTTAAATCTCTATTAGGAGATTCCAACCCTATTAGGAGTTGTGCCAACCCTATTAGGAGTTGTAGAAGATAGCTGGACCCACTGTCCAAACAACTTCAAGGTTAAGATCAAAGAATCCACTGTCCTTATGATCTCTATATTATTCCTTGCAGAATAATAGAACTAAAATGTACTTCCTTCCTCTGTCTTTGTCTTGTCAACTAGAATTCTGCTCCTTCAGATCTTGTAACCAAATCTTATACTACACATCAATGATCCCTTGGATTCCTTACACAAATTCAATAAGCATTTTGCTCCTTCTCGCATTGTGCACTAATACTTCACATTCCACTTGATCCTCTTCCTCAAGATACATTACAACTAAGGAAAACAACTTTCCTTTATACCTTATCTTCATAATAACTCCTTTAGTAGGCCTTGAGGCTTTCCCAATTAATTAAAATAAGATAATTAATTAATTTACAATTACAACAACACTTTTGGCTCATAGTCTATACAAAATTTCACACATGTGAAACTATGTCTTGCACACACGCTGGCATCATCACATAAATATCCTCTATCATTGTGTAACTATGCATCTCTTCATTACATTTTAGATGAAAGATAGTGATAGATCATCAGAACTCTATTTTCCAATGCTCTATTTTTGCACTACTTCCAGTAAATTGAGTGTAACTTTTGTACACCATTGACTTAGACTTATTCCTCTTAAAGACATCATCGAGACAACCTTAGGAACATGTCCTCCACTATGCATCATCTAAAACTTCCTCAAAATTTGTGCATCATAAGATTACTAACTACTATTCTTCTAGTCTTTACAGAATTACTACTACGTTGAGATCAATGACAAATACAGTCATGAATGGCACATATCAATACTCTCCAATGCTTAGGATACTCCCCCAAAGTAGTATCATTAGAATTCATGCTCACAATATCCCCCTTTGGTATTGATGGCAACATAGATGAAAAAACATCTAAGTTCCAAGAATACCAAACTGTACTCTTGTTTTTGCTACTGCTGTCATCTTCTCCAATCTGCTTCATCAATTTGAAATATTCTAGTTGCTATCATGAGTTTTTTATGGTAAACAACTTCCTACACTTTTCTAGTTGCATATATTTCCCATAGGTATATCCTTTTGCGCACTAACATATTCTTTTGCACACTCACATATTCTTCTGCGCAGTTACATGAATCTTTCTAAATCTCCCTAAAGAGATAACACTCCCCCATTGACAAATCAACAAGTTCTTCTCTCACATTTTCTCTCCCCATTTCCTAGGAGATGTTTATCATGTACACATTCTCTCCCCCATTGACATCAATGTCAAAGGTATCAATACAAGTACACAATTATACTTCTTCCAACTCTTTCAATCAGATCAAGTTTCCAAAGACACTATTTAATACAAAATACCAAGAGTCCTCAATGACTCAGTACATACCAAATACTCCCTCATACAAGAAGCATCAGCATTCAATCCAATCTAACCATAGTGCTCTGTACCACTGAACTAATGCACTCCTTGCATCATCTACTCTGAAGTAGGTAGGGGCATAACCCCTAGCATACCTCTTAGGTACTCAAAAGTATCTTTAGTCAAAGGCTCCATAAAGACATTTGCAATATGATCTTTAGTACTTAAATACTCCAATCTTATTTCTTTTTTAGTTGCCTTCTCCTTCAAAACATGATACTTTATGGATATGTGCTTTGTCTTAGAATGCAATACTGGATTCTTAGAAATACTTACTATACTTGTGTTATCATAGTAAATGATAAAAGGATCTATAAACTCAATCCCAATATCCTTTGGCATTTGTTTGATCCACATAACTTGATTACAATTATTTTTTATTGCAACATATTCTGGCTGAATTGTACTCTGAGATATATAGTTTTGTTTCTTGCTCAACCAAGAAACCAATGTTCCTCCAAGAAAGAATGCTCCGCCATTGGTTCTCTTTCTATCATCATACTATATGCCCAATTTCCATCAGTATATGCACACAAAGTGAAGTCACTTGATTTATCATACCAAATTCCATAATCAAATGTACCCTTCAAATATCTAAATATCCTTTTTACTGCTACATAATAATACTCTTTAGGAAAATCTTGAAATCTTGCTACAATCCCAACTACATTTTCTATATCTAGTCTAGTGTGAGTCAAATATTGTAATCCTCCAATCATAGATCTATACTTCTTCTACCCAACTGTAGGTGTTTCATCTTTACTAGATAACTTGTGACCAGTTATCATGGGTGTACCAACAGGTTTGCAACTTTCTAAACCAAATCTTTTCAACAAGTCTTTCAAATACTTGGTTGTGAAATAAATATCCCATCTCTGCTCTGCACAATCTGCAATCCTAGGAAAACTTCATTTCTCCTATCATGCTCATTTCAAATTCATTTTTCATCTCTTCAGCAAACTTATCACTTTCTTTATCATTACGTCAAAATATTATGTCATCCACAAATATTACAACGATAAATAAACCATCATCAATGTTTCTCAAATACAAATTACCATCTAATGTACCTTTGATAAATCCAAGCTTAGACAAATACCTGTCCAACCTTGCATAATAGGTTTTGCGTGCTTGCTTCAAACTGCACAGTGCTTTCTTTAGTCTGCATACAAAGTATTTTTCTTCTGTCAGAGGGAATCCATCAAGTTGCTCAATGTAGACTTTTTCTTCAAGTTCTCCATTTAGAAAAGCAGACTTGACATCCATCTAATAAACCTTGAAATTCTTGCTTGTTGCATAAGCCAAGAACATCCTTACTGCTTCCATTCCTGCCACATGTGCATATGCCTATTCATAATATATTCCTTCTTGTTGTGAGTAACCTTTGCAAACAAGTATGGCCTTCTTTTTCACAACCTCTCCTTGCTCATTTATCTTATTTCTGAATACCCACTTGGTTCATATAACATTTGTGTCTTTAGGTCTAGGAACTAATTCCCATGTCCCATTCTTCACAATATGATCTAGTTCTTTTTTCATTGCTTGCATCCAGTGATCATCCTTACATGCCTCATCTACACTTTTAGGTTCTACTTGAGAAATTAGACACAATTCCTCACTCACTATGCTCCTTGTCATCAGACCCTTATCCTTGCTTCCAATTATCTACTCTGGAGGGTGATTCTTTGTCATGTTTTTGCTAGAAGTAGGAATTGATGTCTCAACTCTTATCTCTTCCCTAGGTTCATATCCTTGTTCTCCTCTATGCTCAATAGGTACATCATTCTGCAAGTTGTTGTTAGTCTCAAAAAGAACTTCAACATTCTATCTAACAAATCCAAAATTATCCTTATCTTCATTAGAATTATAATCTATCATCTTCTTTTTAGTACCAAACTTTTCATCAATCCTTACATTTGCACACTCAACTATTGTCTTATTTCTATAGTTGAAACATCTATATGTTTTAGTTTTCAATGATTAAGCAAGAAACATACCTTCATCACTTCTAGGATCAAACTTACCACTATCATCATCTCTCATTATGTAACACTTACTTCCAAATATTCTAAAATACTTGACTGATGGTGAATGACCAAACCATAGCTCATCAGGTGTCTTGATCATACCTTTTTTGATCTGTACTCTATTTAGAGTATATACTGCAGTGTTAACTGCTTCTCTCCAAAATGTCTTTGAGACATCATTCTCAAATAACATCACTCTTAATGCTTCTACTATGAAATTTTTCATTCTTTTAGCAATCTCATTTTTTTCAGGTGTTCTTGGTGAAGATAATTATCTTTTAATTCCATTCTCTTAATAGAACATATTGAATTCTCTAGAGGTGAACTCTGCTCCCCTGTCTAATCTCGAACATTTAATCTTGACACTAGATTCATTTCAACTCTATTCTTAAGTATATTAAATTTCTAAAAAGCTTTAGACTTCTCTTTAAGAAATGCTACCCACATCATTCTAGTGAAATCATCAACAAAAATCATAAAGTACCTTTCACCATAGAATCCTCTGGTTCTTGCAGGACCACTCAAATCTGTGTGAACAATCTCCAATTTCTTTGTAGTAAAGAACTTCTTGCTAGGAAAAGACACTTTCCTCTGCTTAGCCAAAATACATTCCTTGCAGATAACATTAGTAGGCTTAATAATCTTAGGCAGATCTCTCATGCAAATGTACTGCTAACTTTCACAATATTATCAAAGTTTATATGACAAAATCTTCTATGCCATAACTAGCTATTTTCAACCTTTGAAACCAAGCATGAACTATTTCAATAGGATTCAACTGAAATACATTACCTTTGGATCCGGTTCTAGTACCAATTAACTTACCATCTTTTTCTTTGATAATGAAAATCTTCTCTGCGAAATGCAACACATATCCTTTGTTTACCAATTGTCCAACACTTAAAAAATTATGTTTCAAACCATCAACAAGGTAAACATCATCAATTTTAGTTTTACCATTAAGAGTAATAGATCCAATCCTTGTAATATGATGAGTTGCATTGTTACCAACTCTGACAATACCTCCATCATGATTTTTGAACTTAACAAATTTGTTCATATCACCAATCATGTGATGTGAACATCCACTATCAATTATCTAATCTGGTTTCTTCTCAACTTGGTTAAATAGAGCTCTCTCTTCTATAATTTCTCTATAAGATCATCTTCCTTGGTAGCCACAAATCCTAATTCATCATCACTTTCACTTTGATCTCTTTCATCAGATTCTTTGTCCTCATTAACATATAAACAATTTCTACCCTTATCTCTTCTAGGCTTAAATTTTCCTCTAAACTTTTTCTCTCTTTTAGGACATTTAGATGCATAATGACTATATTCATCACAAGTCCAACACTTAAAGATTTTCTTACCATCTTTCTCTCTTCTTACCAAAATGGATATTCCTTTTTTAATCCTTTTATCTTCTTCAGATCTACTACTACTGGAAAAGTCTCCTCTTGCACTTGTACTTCTTGACAGATTAGGTTGAATGTTCAGAGCACTAAAAGCTATCTCAACTCTGGCTAGTTCTCCAGATTGTCTCGATTCTACTTCTATAGATTCTGACCTTCCAAGCAATGTTTCCTTTGTGAAATCTTGGGTGTAGGGAATTACTAGCTTAATCATCTAAGTTGTCTGCTTGAATGGTGGTGTTAAAATTTTCAAAATCTTCCATATAACCTCATCATCTTGTTTAGTTCCACCAAGAGACCAAATACCTGCAACAATTTCTAATATTCTACCAACATAAATTCTTATAGATTCATCTTCCATCATCTTAGCATCTTGAAATGCGTAAATCCAATTTTGTAATCACATTCTTTTTACATGATCATCACCTTCAAAAGTAACTTCTAATGCTTTCCAGATTTCATGAGAAGTTTGAAATGTCTTTACCTGTTTGTATTCATTCTCTGGAAGAGCTGACAATAGGGCTTCTTTGGCTCTCATGTTACACATGAACATATATCTTTCTCCCTCACTACATTCCTCTAACTTTAATTCTTTAACAATTTCCTTCTTAGCTTTCATCAAAAGCCAATATCTTGGACCCATGCATAGAAAATGAGTCTTCATCTTTTCTTTTCAACTATCATAGTTGGTCCCATCAAATTTTGGACTATCCTTCTTGAACATATTTACCATATGAGTAATGTTAACCGAAACCACAACAAGATAATCATACACAATTAACACAAGATATGTTAATTAGGGAAACCCTTGATCAGAGGGAAAACCCTGGTGGGGATGGTACCCACAAGATGATCTACTAATATAAATATTTCTTATCAGAGGATAGACCCTGTTAGGAGTCTATTAAAACATTCAATACATATGAGTCCATGTTAGGAGACTTTGAATCTCTATTAGGAGATTCCAACCCTATTAAAAGTTGTGCCAACCCTGTTAGGAGTTGTGGAAGATAGTCAAACCCACTGCCCAAACAACTTCAAAGTTAAGATCAAAAAACCCACTGCCTATTATTTCTTTTAGAGTAATAGAACTAAAATGTACTTCCTTCCTTTGTATCTATCCTGTCAATCAGACTACTCCATCAAATCTTGTAACCAGATCTCATACTACGCATCAATGATCCCTTGGATCGCTTACACAAATTCAATAAGCATTCTGCTCCTCGCACTATGCACTAATACTTCACATTCCACTTTATCCTCTTCCTCAAGATACATTACAAATAAGGAAAAAATATTTCCTGTATACCTTATCTTTATAATAATTCCTTGAGTCGGCCTTGAGGCTTTCCCAATTAATTAAAATAAGATAATTAATTAATTTACAATTACAACAACAATGTCAGGTCACGGTCTATAGAAAAATTCACACGTGTGAAACCATGTCTTGCGCACACACTGGCATCATCACATGGCTGACCTTTATCACTGTGTAATTGTGCATCTCATCATTACATCTTAGATGAAAGATAGTGATAGATCATTAGAACTCTATTTTCCAATGATCTGTTTTTGCACTGCTTCGAGTAAATCAAGTGTAACTTCTGTACACCATTGACTCAGACTTAGTCCTCTTAATCATGTCATCAAGACAACCCCAAGAACATGTCCTTCACTGCACATCATTTGAAACTTCCTTAGCTTTTGTGCATCATAAGATTACTAACTGATATTCTTCCAGTCTTTACAGAATTACTGCTATGTTGACATCAATGAAAAATATAGTCATACATGCAACATATCAATACTCTTCAATGCTTAGGATACTCCCACAATGTAGTATCATCAGCATTCATGCTAACAAGATATAGTGCAACAAAATAAAAACCATCCATCAGTAGACAAAAAATCAGAAATGAAAGGAAGAACTCCATAAGGACATCCAGCTATCGAATCTCAATGGTATAAGAAAAATGCACTACCACCCAACCTCATGGAACCTAAATGGCCCAATCCCACCATACTGAGGAGATAGTCTTAAGTCCCATACAGGTATCAATCCCAAAGTCAAAACAACATCTAGGTCAAGGAAAACCTAATAGCAATCTATCTCAAACATGTCAAGACACAAATGACATCTAAACCCAGAGGAAACAAAAACACGTAGGAAATCTACTATGTAAATGGGCAAGTGTCATCACATAGGTTAACTCTAAGGTTACCTTGGCAGCCTCTCTGGACTCCGACCCCCTAGTGAATCTATGCGATATCAATATCCTTTCATAGGGACAAGGCATACTAATGAGGCAAGGTCGCAACCAAACATCCTCTCTACCTCCAATCCTAGCCTGTACTAGCACT